>JALPQI010002169.1:0-87959 GCA_025490895.1 Thaumatotibia leucotreta
AAAAAATGTGGAATAATGCGGCAGCTCGACACATAACCCTCGCTATCTCAAATGATGAGATAAAAGGAGCGTCTCTAGAAAGAAAGCCCCACTTTAAGGCCACTTGAATAAACATGAATATCGAATGCTTTTTTTAAATTCAACGATAACTATCGTCGATGAAGCTCTTTGCGGGCACTTTTATAAAAGGCCAGAATTTATAGTACTAGAATTGTTTAACAAAATCATATAAAAATACCAAATGTTATTTAGAATACTAAACGTAACTACCTACATACATATTTAAACGGCAAAAAGAACAAATAAGTGTTCGTGAATGTTTTAAATTAATTATGCTGGGGCCAACCCTTCCATCCAAAGGCATCGTTAAGGTGATTGTTTAGTCATCAGAGCAAACAAGTAGAGTTAAATCATATCACTGTGTTTACCGCAGATAATATAGGCAATCACGAGTTTCGGTGTCTCTCAGGATCGTGCTGTGGTTTTACAAAGAGAGCGAGGCTGGCGCGTGCCGCGCATCTAGAGAGCCGTGATAACGCCTGTCGAATCAGATTTGAATATGAATAGAATATTAATGAAAAACTTGCTCCCGACTATCAAGACGCCTTAGCGCCATTCGGATAATAGATAACGCAACTACAGATCTCGAGCGAAATGAGAAACTGTAATATTGTTTTCGGAATGCCAGCTCGTTTATTTGTTAGGAGGACGCTTGCAAAATAGATTTCGCTGCCGGTTTCGTAGCTGACCTCTTTGCTTGTCGGATTATCTTATCGTCCCAGTCGACAGTCCTAGTTTCACTCTTTCGAACTCAATGCATACTTAAATAGCACGAAGTGTTCTAGTTTCTCACTCTTAGAAACATACCCCGTTATCAATGTTGCAGATTCATTGAAACTGAGTCATAGGGTTGTCACAACAGGTTAAATTTTTTGATGTGATATTCTCATTACCATTTTTCTTAATTGTGATGTTTGTTTGGTTAATTGTGATGATTGCATGGGCAGCTGATTTCCCTATTTGTCCATTCATTTTCACATTCTATTGTATATTTTCTAAACACTTAAACGATTTCATCCCAACAATCGTCATCATTGTATATGTCAACATGTTTTAATAAGAATCGAAGACATCTTACTTTAAAATTTATGGTGCATTGGCACAAATATATCTTATTTTTATCAGTAACAGAAAATCCCGAACATTTTATTTAAACGAAACTATTATCAAAAATGCTTAACTAAGTACTCATTCGAAAAATTAATACTGTAAGTATGTAGGTACATTTTTTAAACTTATTTATACACTGTTATTTGTACAAGTTACAAAATTCACGATCCATTTCCGCGTCGCATTTGGGTTACTTCTAATTTCGCCATCAGCTCCAGCTTAAACCGGGAAAATTCTACGTGATCAATGAGTAAATTCATGATCAATCACTTCACTACATATCACTACATAGTATAAAATAAAGTCACTTTTTCTGTCCCTATGTCCCTTTGTACGCTTAAATCTTTCAAACTACGCAACGGATTTTGATGAGATTTTTTTTAATGGGTAGAGTAATTCAAGAGGAAGGTTTATATGGAGGTATAGTACCCGTGCGAAGCCAGCGCGGGTCGCTAGTTTTAACTATATATTAACCCTTAATCAAACACGAGTCACACCAAAATTTAATTGATTTTGGTCCTTTTCAGTGAAACACAAGATTCAAAATAACTAAAATAAGGTGGGAAACATATTCCCATTATCCGATTAAGGGTTAAAAGACCGAATTACATTATGTCATAAATCAATTTTGACAAATAAATAACGCTATCACATATTATAGACTAAAAACGGAATATAACTTTTTTTACGGGGTGAAAAGAGGTTTTATTTTGTTAACAATTTCAAATACCATGTCATATTATGTAGGTACATAGGTATACTAAAATTAACATGTAAAGTGCCAACCCTAGCGTTTTCAATGAATCTGCAACACTGATAACGGGGTATGCTTAGAAATATAAATAACGTGAGACTCAAACATATTAAAATATTATCGAACCGGGTTAGGTAGGTACTCACGTATTTAAATCGATGATTGCTCGACATATTTCGACCCATTAAGAGGGTCCTCGTCCGGAGCACCCGGCCAAAGCCCGACGCGTAGGGGAAGTCCGGGCATAGTGGACACCTTTACCTTTGAATGGACATAACGTTCATAGATTTTAACGCAAAGTCGTCGGTACATATTGCTTGGCTGCAGCGCGAGTTTGAATGCGTCTCGGTTTTAGACTGAGTGGCCGAGCGGTGCAGGCATCAGCCGCGAAAGCAGAGCACGTGGGTTCGATTCCCACCTCGGACGTTGGTGATCTTGGTTGTTTTTCTTTGGTATATGGTATGATATCCATTATTTATAATTTATGAGGGATACCTACTGAGGGAAAAATACAAGCCCAAATCAAAATGTTTGTTAATAACTAATTTGATTTGAGTGTACACAATTACTTCTTTAAAATACATACCTAGTTAAAATATGAGTCATAATCGTGAAAGTTTAAATCATAACATAACACTCTTTTTGTTTATTATTATGTAATAAAATAATATTCCTATTCTCAATTATAAAGTACATAGAATAAGGTTAAGTGTACATAAGTATGCGCGCTGCAGCTCTCTGTGCGTAGCTAATTTAGCTCTCTCTCTCTCTCTCTCTCTCTATCACACACACACACTCACTCTCTCTCTCTCTGTCAGTCTTTTTTATTAGTGCGACGAAAATAGTTTCTTGCCATCTTGGCTAAAAAACCTTGGTAAAATGGTTACAAAACTTGGAAATAAATTGTAGCTATTTTCCGGCCACTTCAATGAATCATAGGTTTTGGGATCCACGTCTATGATGGTTTATTTTTTGTGGGGTTATTTAAAGAGATAGTTGTACAGTCAAGGGCATTAATATATATACACTTCTCTATACTGATCCCTTACAAATGTGTCTATATATTAATGCACTCGACTGTACATAATATTATGTTAGAAAGATCCCGACTACCCATATTTGAATGAGATTTAAAGGTTTTTTAACGGAATTCAGCCCTATTTATGCAAAAATCATAAACAATTTGAAAAAAAGAGTAATAACATAATTGAAGCCTTAGAAGTATTTTGCTCGATGTAGGTACTTTAAATATACTAACCCCTTTATTCATAAACGTTTGTTAACTTAACAAGCCGCTAATAATTGTTTGTCCCTTTTGCTCTTATGGACACATTGTTAAGACCGAAAGGGACAAACAATTATTAGCGGGTTGTTAAGTTAACAAACGTTTATGAATAAGGGGGTAAGTTAATAAGATACTTAAATCATACAATAAGAATTTCAATTTTCAAATCAACACAGACAAAAACATTATTATATTAATAATTAATTTTAAAATGTTTTTGAATTATTCAAATTTTGCGTTATTTTTGGGACATCCCTTATGATTATAACCGCAAGTTACGCTACTACTCCATTCGGAATAATGGTCCAAACATTATGCGCTATTTATGTTACGAGTGGGCAATGTCTGATAGTATACTCGTTTGGCAATCTCGAAGGAACTGGTCCACATTAATTAAGCTAGCTATTCTGGTCCCTTTGGAAATACGATAATAATGGAAAGCGAAACTACAACGACACAACAAGTCCCTTCCGTTCCCTTGCGTATAATAGTACATTGTGCATCAAGGGAGGTAAGTACGGAATTACTAACGAGTGTTATTACTCGAGTTAGTATTCCTCTTACCGACCGTGATGCATACAATGTTTTTCACACTTGCCGACAAAAGAATAAGTTTTTCCCCTCACTAGCTCGTAAAGTGCTCGTTTATTCTTTAATACAAACGTGTAAAAACGCATATTATTCACTTGTGTGGCAAAGTAATGACCTTGGTTTTGGAATAACAAAACGTAAAATGCTCATGGAAATTGTTCCATATTAATCATAATTGGGTCATTCTCAGAATTAGGCGTTCTCAGCCTCAACTCCGTCTTGATTTTGTACAGTATGTTTACTGCTATATTATCTATAAAATACGAATCATTGAGTTATTTAGATCATATGCATATTTTTGTCCCTCATATATATCTATTAGTTCACGTTTTAAAAGCCATTGTTTTTTTCACCAAGACGGAGTTGAAAATGAGTTGATATATTTTATACGGAGTTTAGAAATAAGATATGGAGTTGATGGATACAGTGCTCTTAAACCTGAATGATAATTTATGTATTTTAATACTAGCGATTTGCCTCGGCTTCGCACGGGTACTATACCTACATATAAACCTTCAAATCTCATCATAATCCGTTGCGTAGTTTTAAAGATTTAAGCGTACAAAGGGACATAGGGACACAGGGGCAGAAAAAGTGACTTTTTTATTAATTTGTATACGAATTTTTTAAGGCATAGACGAAAACAAACATTAACAATCACTTTGTGAATAACATAATACACGTAATAATACTTATTTTACGCTGACGCTCTTTTTATTTTGCCATAGCGTATTTTTCAGGATTTTGCTTTATTTTAGCTCTACGCCTACGTAGAGCTTCTTTCATATACTCTACCGTAGGTTTGTTGATTTTCGGCATTCTAAGTATATGATACAAAAAAAAATATTGAAGTAAGTTTAACGAAAAGCCCTAGCTCTAAAAATGCTGTAAACGGTATTGTAAGTAAAAAAATCTATCGTTAGTGTTCAGAACGAAGAAATTGCGTCAAATTTCACATGTTTTATTTTTCTTGGTATTGTAGATCAATGTACTATGTAAACAGTACATGTCTACGTAAAATTCGCAGTAGGTACCTAATTAAAGAAAGGGAGTATAGGTACTTTAATTGTGCTTTAGCAGCAAATGTGATGAAAAACAAGTTTTTTTGCATGTGACTGCTCACTTAGATACTAAATACACGTTATTTTTCAACTCCGTCTAAATATTTGACGGAGTTTATTTGACGGAGCCTAGGGAGAAAGCTATTTTTAATTTTTATTTCATTAATTATCTTATTTAGCACAATGACATTACACGCATTTTACAGGTAATACAGTTTAATTCATTGTACTTAAATAGTAGAACGATCAACCACACCAATAGAAAAATAAATGACTAAACGGAGTTGAGAAAATGCAAGTGACAAAAAACGGAGATTAGATACTTACGTTCGTAAAATCGCCCAGCGTCGCCAAACGCACCTCCGCGTGTCACAGACAAGACTGAACTGGCTCGCTCAATGCAATAGTGATGTGCGTAAAATTGCAAATAGTGATGTGAAATTTTGTTTTGCTTCCAATGACGGAGCTTAGTCATAAATTCGTACGCGCGGAGAAAAAATCATATTTCTTTATACAAGCAGTTGAAATAACAATCAACTTAACAAAATGTTAATTTGTTTAATTGACTATAATAAAACAATACCCTGTGTTAGGTAATAGTAGTGGTTCCCGAGTTGCAAAGGGGTTTGTCCCAAATTTTGGGGTCTGTACGCTTGATGGAGCATGATAAAAGTAGGCTTTTATATTTTTTTATTACTAGTTCTCAAGAGATTATCTTCGAAATTACAACTGCTACAGGTAGAATAAAACGAAAACTAACCTCCAAAAATTTTTTTACGCCATATATATGCAAGAATACAAAGTTATTCTACCCGACGCCCAAAAAACGTGCCCTATGAGAATGACCCAATTAAATAATTTGTTTGTGTAATTTAGTGTAAAATACAAACCTTTATATAATATGATGATTTTAACATATAAATCCTAAAATTCCATAAGTAACAATTGTTTTAGTGAATGATGATAAGATGACTAGATGCAATCACAAAACGCAGAAAATGTCAACGTCAACATTGTCAAAGAATATTATAGGTTATAATCTTTATTTACCGACTCGAACACACAAAAAAATAGTAAACTAAACAACTTTCAGGGTGTTCTGTTATAATTTTGTAAAAATAATGAATGTGAATGATTTAATAATGCATTGGCGTTGGTGTGTAACTACAGGAATGTGTTAAAATCGTGCTGCGTTTACTTTTTCGTGCTAAGTTTACTGCGACAAAATCATGCATTAAATACATGATGCATTTAGAAAATTATTATCACTAACCCGATGATGATTGTAATGTGAACAAATAATTACCTTTTTTGAGTTTCCTCACTATAGTGAGGGGAAAAGTTTTGTGTTACACACGGGTGCAAATGTGTTTTACTTCTCGTATGTTAAAACACTCGCTGAGCTCAGGATTCTATTTTAGAACCACTCGCTTCGCTCGTGGTTCAACTATAGAATCCTTTCGCTTGCTCGTGTTTCAATTTCATACTCGCGGGTAAAATACAACTTTGCACCCTTGTATAACAAATAACTATAAAAACTTAATAATATTAAATGACCAACTAACATTTCTATTACTCCCTAGGGAATTTAACTTTTCTATTACTCCCGCTACGCACGCAAGCAATGGCGCGCTTAGACAGCAAGTTTGATGAAAAATAAGGGTAAGGCATAAAGACGTCGTCGAAAGAGATTTTTATGAAATGAAATAAGTAATACTCGTATTGCTAAGTAAATAGTTGAAATTCAATAAATATGAAGACTACAAAAAAACATGAACAAAAATATTTAAGTAAAGTTAAAATTATTTCATCATGTTGCAAATTCAACAAAAGCCAGTTTGAAGCAGATTTAATACATAAGGGAATTTGAGCTCAGGTGGAGAGTACAATTAAATTGTGCAGGGACGTCCGAGGAAATGTAATAAACGAGTTGTCTCCGACCAAATATTTAGAGACTTTGCACTGTGGTGACAATGCTGGCATAGGAATTAAATTATTTTATAGATATTAAATTACTTTATAATATATTATGTGAACAGGATTATGAAATGAATGTGAAATAATGCTGTCTATTTATTAAAATCACGAGTAACGAGTGCTCAATGTAAACAAAAGTTTTTCGATGAATGTGCAATATTTATTTCTATTTTGCTAGCTATATTTTTTCAACCTAGTCGTTTAGAAGTTTTGTCGTCATGATTAATTTAATAAATAAAATATGGAGTTCCAGATCCTCCCAAAACTCAAGATTCCACCTTTTTACTTCACGAATTTGGAACGATTTGATGATCTCAGTCTTGGCACGACAAGTAAATAACAACTCCTTCCCTTGTCTTTTGCTATCTTGTATTATGGACATATCTCGTACCTTTATTAATGTAATGGATAATTATAATAATACTTATTTTACTAAATGTTTTTATTATTTTAATTAGAGTAAAATTACAACATAAACATAAAAAAACAAATCTGTACACTAGATAATTATAAAATCGTAAATTATATAATCAATAATTGATACAAATTATTTGTAATTTTTTGTACACGTTTTGTTTTTACTTGAATTAAATCATTACCTACAACGAAACGATTGGTAAATAAACCGACAACAGTTTACACAGTTTACAGATAAAAACAGATTAGGACTTACAGTCTAACAACGGATCTAGCTTTGGTGTACCAACACGTCCCGACTATACTATCCGCAGTCCTACTTGCAGAAATCTGAAATGACACTAAGCCATCTCAATCACGGAGACAACAGTACATCGCATCCCTGATGCTGCACATTGCTAAATAGAAATGACTCTACCATATCCTAATACATATACGTAGTATAATATTTTATTATTTTGATACTTAAAAGATCCTTAAGGGGAAATTGGTACGTTTAGCTTTTAGGAAGTTACTTAATACAAAGATAATATTTTTCTGCTTTGTCCCTGGATAATTGGAACATTAAGCAAAAATGTTCCGAAAAGTAATGTTTATTTACTTCTGATATTCCACGTGCATCCAGGGAAGAAACAAAGGGATACATTAGCATAAGTAACCGCCACCCGTTTTCTCAAATGAATGATGTGATACCTATAACATTATTATGTTATTGAAATAGATGATGTCATTTAGTCACTGCTTATACGACAGAAATACACGCTGTAAATGATGTGCGGCGCTCGACGATATTATAACGTTTTCTGTCGAATATATTCTTTTTTTTTTTAAATGCCCGTGTCAACACACATATAAATGAGTACGTATGGTGTCTTACCATTAGTTATTAATATTTTGAGCTAAATGAATTTATGCATTACACGTTTATATACAGTGTGTTACCATGACCCGGGTTTTACGAAAATGGGTAATAATACGCATTACTATCAATCACAGATCAGTATAGATAGCTAACGGTGGCATGGAACATGTCGCAGCGTTATGGCCGATAGGCCTTTATAGTGTGACAGATGCACGCCCTATGAGCCAGTCGCAACTTACCCGCGACTGCAGGATGAGCTCGGACATATCCGCAAAATGCCGAATTGTGCCGTTATTTCTTGTAAAAATAGGAGTGTAAATAAACATTTCAAGGATTATTGAGTCACGTACCACATGAAAGTATTGATTTTTTTAGTTATTAGTTGACAAAACCACGTATTTTTACAAATAATATATAACAACAAACCGCTGACATAAATGTCATAATGATTTTACTTGGGCGTACCAATTGGTTGAACTATTCAGTGATAAATTGTATGTGCGTTTTACATTGACGGCTTAGAACAGCAAGCAAGTTGCAATTTGGTAAGTGACCGTGCAATGTATCCAATTGCTAGCGATATTCACAACCGTCCTGTCATTTCTTGGTACGGCCGCTGCGAGCAGGCCGCGAACTAGAGGTACGACTGACCGTGCCGATGACAAATAGGGTCGATAAATTGTTGATGTATTTGATTATATTCAATTTTTCTTTCATATTTTGACCTTTGTATCAATATCTTATCTTCATAAAGGTAAAACGCGTATTATATTATTTTGAGCCTTTTACAATAACCGTTGTCAAAGGTTGAAATTGTTTTATTCAAATATGTGACCATCGCGGAAACGGCTGATAACATTATGTTTATTAAGGGTACAACCGTCTAAATAATTATTTGTTCATGTGATTCCCAGCCACAATTAAGATAATGTCGTTAATACATTGCTTTGTTCATATTTATTTATTTTATTTATTTAGACTTTATTGCACAAAAGAACAGCTTAATGTACAAAAGGCGAACTTAATGCTATGAGGCATTTTCTACCAGTCAACCTTAAGGCAAAGCAGAAAAGATTGTAGGCGGTGCATTTGGAAACACGTAGTAAGCTATTAATACCTACATACCTATGACATACATACATAAATATATACATACAATATTAATATATATACCTACACATAAATACATATTATATACATATAATATACGACTTGTCAGACAGATACCTAATCATTCTTAGAGCTGCCAGAAAAGAAATCACGCACAGATTTTTTAAAAGCATACTTGCTCGGTGCTTTCCTAATATTAAAAGGTAAACCGTTCCAAAGGCGGGCCACCTGAATGGTAAATGAGTTGGACATAAAGCCCGTACGATAAACTGGATGATCATATTCAAATATATGTTTATAATTGACATTTTGTAGTTTATTATTTACAAACCACATCCGACACGAAAGTAAGAAAAAAGTTTTCTAATTTATTATTAAACGACATAAAATGAAAACAAACAATATAAGGACTTAACTTAACTACCTATAAAAAAAAATTGGCCTAAATCGCCGTCAGTGGGCAAGGTACCCAGAAAGCTGGCCGCATTCCCCCGTTGTATAGCTATACTTAAACGCTGTGCAAGGTACTGGCCAGCCCTCTGGTCGCCTGAGGTCTCTCTTAGTCGAGCCGCTAGATCTTTAAAAAGTCCATGTGCACTTGGCCCCCATGGCCCAAGGTCTCCACACCAGACGCCGCAAATATGTAGCTGGTTCCTAAAGCAGCATATTTGCGGCGCTTGAGACTTTCGGCTAATGATGCCGCGGCGCCAGCAGCAACGCCGGTGACCGAAACATGGGACGGCGCCAGAGTGTCAACGCAGGTGGCGTCCCAAACTAGCGGCCGGCCCATGCTCCAGGGCACCAGCGTCATTCCGTCAGGCCTCTTGCCTTCGTCCCTGGCCAGACCGTTGGGCTCTAGGACGGCCGGTATTTTCGCGCTAACAAGGGCGCGACGGATAACATAATGTTTATAAAGATTAGATACATCGTCCAATGCGATATTTTAATCTGTATTTATTTCTTATTAAATGATAGATCGATTTTAATGTTTTTCTTAATATTCCGGCCTTATCAAATATCTATGGATAATAATTTATCGACGTAGCCTCCTCTCTAGTTCCGCGTCATATGGTAGCGCTTTAACCAATCACAGCGTGGCAAAAGCCCGACCTCGGAGACACCGAGACTCATCACAATTTCGCTTCGTTACAAATATCTCTCTCTTTCATATATCTATGCTATCAATCGTTTTCAAGGATTAACATTTGACAAATAATTAAATTGACCGTATGTTTTGTTCCAAAATATTTATTTTTAAATATACAATTTATGTACATAGATTAAATCTTAACTAATCTACTTAACCTAACCGTATAATTAATTTTATCTCCTTCGAACCATCAATGTAATGTATGTTAGTTAGATTTAATCTATAATGTAACGCGTGTACTGCTTCGTTGTCAAACGTTGTGAGTGGCTGCGATCTGTAATTGTCATGTGCAAATTAACGATTCATTTTGAAGTACACTGCTTCTGAATTGACTTTTCTTAAAAAGCTACTTTTAAAATTATCATTTTGAATCGAATAAGTCATGTTTTTTTTTACGTGACGAAGGTAGACAACTGAGCTCTTAGCCCACTTTATGGAAAGCAGGAACTGAGGCCCATGGACACAGTCATAAAAAAATCTTTACTGCCTACCCTGAGGACGTAGATGGATTGCCTCTATCTATGCCAGTAATTACGCTGGCTATCTTACCTCAAAATTGAAATACGGCAGTGCAAACACTGCTATTTAGCGGCAGGTTAACGAGTAAAACGGTGGTAGCTATCCGGGCAGACCCTGCACGAGGTCCTACCACCAGCACGTTTGTTTACGGTGTGGCTAAAAATTAGCATCGCATTCCTCGGTTTCAATAACAGCCAGTAGGTTTCATGTTAACATACTGTATAGGACGGTGACAAACATGCCTAAGCCCATGAACACCTGAAACTTCAGGGGTAAGTACGAATAGTATATAAATGCAGACTCTTTGAAAAGATGTAAGTACACTACTTTTATGATTAGCCCCAAACTAGTCTCTGGAGAAAATCTCAACACAGGAAATCATTCGACACAACGAAAAACATTTAGAAATAGGCCATCATACAACACAACGCTCATTGTCGAATTGCATTTTAATTATATTTCTACGTATATGTTATCCTAACGCGACAAAGCGCAATGAAATTGTGACCGCGTAAGCGTCACAAAATGTACAGTCACGTCTAAAAATATGTATACAAAAACAAGGTTGCATAGATATGTAGTCATACATTGTATCAAAAATATGTATCTATTACTGACACCAAAAAATGTATCCATTAAACTATTTCAGTATTATGTAATCACAAAATGCTTCACAAAGTTTCATACTTAAATAAATTCCATTTAAATGTATTCACCTCGTAGTCAAAAATAAGTATACATGAATGATTTCCGTTTACATGTAACCACACCAATTTGTCAAATATTTATATACGTCGTTTGATTCATAAATATGTATTCAGACAGCAAAAACTAACCTTGTCTGACTGGCATAGAATCGTAAGTTGTATAATCAACTGATTTGACAATTCACGAAAACAGTGCAGACTTGTCACTGCATACATCTATCTCACGATTATTCTATGACGCACTTGACAGTCCAAATTTTTAGATTGAGCTCAGTTGTAAATATTGTGTATTTCAGTTTAGGGTCATTCACAGAAAAGTGCCCCAAGCATTTTTTTGTTTTTATTTCAATAATATCAAGTTTTTTCTACTCAGTCAAAATCGGAACGGCATTTTGCAACTAACAGGAGAAATATGTCCCTAACATGTTATTCTCGCCATCACAAATATATATATTATTCAGGGTGCTCAAAAATATCTGAACATGCACTCTAATATCTTGAAAATAGAGTCGTGTTCTCCTATATTTTCAAGAACCGAACCTATATTTTTATAATAAAATTGTCATCGAATTATATTGATAGACAGTTGTCTATCTTGAATTTATTACATTTGCACTTCAAACCCAAACTTCTTTATTTCGAATTGCCCTAAGAAAGTAGGTAATAAGAAAAAATACAGATTTACAAGTGGTATTTACTTATTTTTCATCACACTTGCTGTCTAAGCGCGCCATTGCTTGCACGCGTAGCGGGAGTAATAGAAAAGTGAAATTCCCTAGGGAGTAATAGAAATGTCAGTACGTCATTTAATAATATTATGTCTTAAAACTTATTTTTTTGTCGGCAAGTGTGATGAAAAACATTGTATGCATCACGGTCGGTAAGCGGAATACTAACTCGAGTCATAAAAGCCCTCCGCCTAACGGCGTCGGGCTTCTAACACTCTCGTTAGTAATTCCGTACTTACCTCCCTTGATGCACAATGTTCTATTATAATGCTTGACAAACAAAACATTTCTTCTCTCTTTCAGTTATAAAATAGTAGTTTTAATCTTAGTAACTAATATAAAATTATAATATTTATGAGTTTCATAAACAGCCACTACCTATTTGTAGCTTCAGATAGGTTCCATATTATAAAAGAAAGTCACTGGCCACATGGAAGAAACTTCATTTTAAAATCGATTACACTTAGACACGTCAAAACATCAAATCGTGTTTACATAATAATATTATCTATGAATCAAACGACGTATACAAATATTTGCCAAATTAGTGTGGTTAAATGTATAAGGAAATTCGTGTATACTTATTTTTGACTACGAGGAGGATACATTTATATGTAATTGATTTAAGTATACAACTTTCTGAAGCATTATGTGATTATATAATACTGAAACAGTTTAATGAATACAATTTTTGGTGTCAGTAATAGATACATATTTTGGATGAAAATGTGTGGCTACATATTTTTCAAATCTTATTATGTATACATACTTTTAGACGTGACTGTACCTACATGAAATACATATGTCACTCGGTAGGCAGAAGTGAACAGTGTTCCTGCTTCATTATTGTCTCTCTCAAGCTTGTTCCAGCATTAAACTGAAAAGCTGTACTGGAAAATTTTAAAATCTCCAAAAGGATATTGTTCGTCGTGATCCTATTTTATGGACACAGCGGTTCCATGCTTCTGCCGGCCCTATATTCACGCATAGCCGCGTCTGCTAATTCCATTATCGCAGCAATTCCACCAATCTCACACAGTTGTAACTACGTCGCTCGCATGCACACGTGTGTCCAAGGGTTAGTATGCTATTTTATAATTAAAATTCATGGGTCGACGACTTCAAACGCTAAACACGCGAAATACTTCAGGTAATGTAATGAAATGACGTGAAGTGGGAAATTATATTTTTTATTAATTAACTTTACATAGGTAATGTGTTAATGTTGGCAGACTATGGGCTAACATGAATATAATTAACCTTTTTTAGTACAGATGCTGCTTTATTTACGCACTAGTTCGAGAAGTGGTTAATTTCTTATCGGGACGAAACTTCGGAGGGCCATCTATGCAGAAAAACGTCGTACAAAAAGTAAATTCGTTTTTTTCGCACTAGTATTCAGCTATTCATATATTTCTGCCAGCCTCCGTAGCCTAGTTGGTAGTGACCCTGCCTACGAAGCTGGAGGTTCCGGGTTCGTATCCCGGCGAGGGCTTTATTTGTGTATTAATTAGGTATCACAAATATTTGTGCCTTGGTCATGGCTGTCTATTTATTTAAGTATCTATATGTATATATCTATAATATATATCGTCGCCTGGTACTCACAACACAAGCTTTATGAGCTTACCGTGGGACTAGGTTGATTTGTGTAAGATGTCCCAAGATATTTATTTATTTATTTAGTATCGTAATATACCTACTATTTTAACTACCTATTTTAACATAACACGAGAGAAAATATTAGCACTACTTAAAAGTCTTAAAACCTTACTTAATTCACACAGTAGGACAATCCACAGAAAAACGTTTTACAAAAACAATAAAAGCCTGAAAGAAACCCTATAAATTATTTTTTCTAACCTAATATCAAATCCCGTTGCTTGGTCCCCAAAGACGCAGAAGTTAATTCATCGTCAGATTGCGTCTCAAGCGATTTTTTACCGTAGCGCTATACAAATACAATACAAACGTAATAGTCATTTTCTTAAGGGTTTCAATGCTGAAGAGACTTTATGGATCTGAAGAAAGAAGAATGGGAAATAATGTTTGTTAAATATTAGAAAAATTGAATTTACAACTACTTGTTTTTCTCGTGAGTTATTTTAAATAAACCTGCATCATAATTACTCAGATACATACAATTATAAGTGTACCTCGATATTTTTCTAGCAGGAACGAGAGATTCACAAAATTAGACATCGACATAACTGTTATCGATAAGTCTCATTGCAGTCGATAAATAAATTTAATAAATAAAATGGTTGCCGTCGTAGCTTAGAGATAAATTTTTAGTACCCATCAAAATTGCAAAAATTAATAAAATATACTCTAAAGCCATAGGAAATGATTGATATGAAATATAAGATATTTAGAACAAAGCCTAGATGAGTCCTGTATTTCTTCGTTACCTGTTTTTGCGGAGTTAGCTTTTTTATTAGAACAGGATGAACTCATCGATATCAGTTATGTCGATGTTTAATTTTGTCAAACTCTCGTTCTTGCTAGAAAAATATCGAGGTATAATATTATTAGAAGCCTGTGAAGGAAAGTAGGTACCGTTAATTAAATATATCATTCTATCATTTACGTTGAAACATAAATATTATATCTACGCGCATAATAATCTCGTCTCGCTAAAATTAATATCAGAAGCTTAATGCACAGCAGCCTGATATAATGTGGATTATCAAACTGATGTAGGTATATATTTTGAGATACACATAATATAATACCTCATCATGCGATGTATTCATTAATTGCTGTTAAGCCATACATAAGCAATATTACTTCAACAATAGCCTATATCAGTTCACTGCTGGACAACGGCCTCTCCGTAGCCTATGCGTATGGACAGGAGGTAAATGCCCATAATCGCCACGCTGGGCAAGCGGGTTGGCGATCGCAGTCGTGTGTCCACGTGGTGTCCACTATGATTTATGAGTTTTATGATGCTGCTGCACATCATCTATCTTAGATAAACAAATGGTCAGTGATACTTCAATCCCTTAGCTGACTTATGCCACCCACTGGAAGAGTTACATGGTGACAAATTTATTTTTCCTGCAGTCACCACACGGCAAAATTAATATTAGTTATTCACAATTGTATTTTATTTTATTTATTAGGCACACCAAACAATCATCATTCAGTACAATGATTAACAATATGCAGTAAAGAACTGGTTTTAAATAAAAATGCCATCCAAAACAGGCATGCACAATTGCACAGCAAAGACAAATATAAGAGCAAACACTATCCTAAAACTAAAATTATACATACAGTTGGAATAACTTAATAACTAACATTTATTTTATCACTTTTAATCACAATATCTATTTTCAAGCTTGAGTATGTATTCGCGGGAAGGAGCTACATTGCTGGTTTAGGTCAGCAATAATTAATGTATAAAGTCTACCACCACAATCAATGAGAAAAAAAAATTGGATATTGCTCCTTCAGCTCCCCGTTCATATATTAATTTATTCGCGACATCAATATTGGCACTTACACGAACCGGTAAACATCGTTCGAATTTTCTAGAAATTTAGCACATTAAATTGCATCTCAAGAAAGTACCGGGAAATCAATTTTCTCGTCGTACTTGTCGTCGAGTATCTCGGCGAGTCCAATCGAGAAGTTTTAGGAGAAAGTCGGCTGCATGCCCTGTAGCTCTTAGGGTTCAAATATAAGTGATATACTGGAAACCTTGAATGACTTAGCGTAAACGTGCTTTTTTTGCAAACATAGTACTTACGTAATTTAAGTTGTAATTTAAGTTAATAAAATTGTTAAAAAAGTACTTACTAAATTGTAATGAAACTAACTTCGTTTATTAGTATCCTATCCATAGGTATTTAGTATATTTTATGTAACTAACAGTAGAATATTATTAATGTATAAAATCGAACTCCCCATCGGCATACAAACCTTCTCAAGGTTTTGCCAACGATGGGCTTGAAATTAAAAAAATTGTAAACTTTGTTTCTATTCAATAAATTAAAAAAAAAAAAGTATGTGACAGTACGAAACTTATTTAACCTGACTGAACAAACGGCCGGTGCTTAGTACAACTATTTAATAAATAAATGCACGTGTAGTCCTTAATGTACTTTTGAATGCATATATTTTGGTCTTAAAATATAATTATTCAATTACTGATTGATGATGAGCAGCAGCATCATCATAATGGACACACATTATTGCGATCGCTTATCCACTTGTCCATCGTGACGATTATCAACCTCATAATGCGTCCAAACGCGTAGGCAATGGGAGAGGCCTTTGTCCAGCAGTGGACTGATATAATAAGAATAAGAATAATTTATTTCAATAATCTTATTATATAAGCTGATGATTTGATGTGAAAGGCAAAATTGGAGCAACGGAACCCTCCCGCGACTCTCACACTCGACATACTTTTTAATATTTCTCGAGGTCGGGACAACTCGCTCCCGGTCGCACAACGAAGACGCTCGGTAATCAGGAAAATTATTTACCCATGTCTGCGAGCCTCGTTTGAAATACGCAGGGTTGGTAAAAACCAAAATTTGTTTTTAGAAAATAATTTCAACATTCTATAACTGCTGCACAGATGGATAAAAAAAATAATAAATAAGTAGGTCCCATTTTAAAATACGACGGGCGTTGTTTGCGTGAGGGGGAGGCGATCTTAGCTCTTTGTCATATCTGGTTTAGCAGCTCTCCACTGCGGTTCACCGTGAAAATTCAGTGGGGCGATAATGTGACGTTTTGACTTTGTATTTTTGATTTGGTATTTTAAATTTTGTTTCCATCTGCAGAAACACGGACGTTCGTGATCTTGGTCTGTTTTGTGTGGGCGTTGGTATATGTCTGTGTCGTCCTTCTATGTTCACAGGAGCAGCCTCACTCACTGGATATTGGCAAAATTGCGCCAACTAGTTTGGCCAGACCGCCATTTAAATAAAAGAAGAAGAAAATATGGGAGGACTACCTTGCAGCTACATAATGTCACACCAATCGTGCTAAGCCTACTAAGAACCATACGTATAACGTATAACCAAGAGTGTGATGTTTTTAGTTCCGCGTAGGCGCAACGTACACTGCCATTCTTTGGTTGTCAGCCCTACTACGTTTTGCACGCGAAATGAAGAGCTAAGAGGGAGTGCGCTTGTCGCTTTGTAAATAGTCACCGCAATGCCGGCCACACTCGTACTGACGAATTTTCACACGAAAATCGAGTTACTTATGATGTTGGCATTAAAAATGGGTTCTTGCGGATTCGTTTTAAGCGAGAGTGCATCGCTAGCTATTGAAATGAAACAGACGTGTAGCGTTGTTGTTGATAGTTTATATATAAGTAAGTATTATTTGCGCTAAGCCATGTCCCTGAATAATTCGATTATTACATCATACGCTGCTGTGAGTTTATCACAGACTTACATTCTATCCATCCCGCATGTATTGGCGTATTGGTGCGAGCAAGAGGGACAGAAAGAAAGTCTGCGTTAATTTCATGGCGGCAAATTTTTTTACAAATTTCACCAGTAGCCGTATCATGAGTGGGCAAACTAGTATATAAACTATAGGTTTATTTTAGGTTGTACTCGATACGTAAAGCAGGCCATCGCGCTCGCTCCATAAATATGTAAGTGAGAGCGCGATAGAATGTTTTACATATCGAGTAATACCTAAAGTAACCGATGCTTGCAAAGACATTGTATGGCTTCAGTTGGTAAAGACATTACGTAATTTTATACAGGTATTGATTAAACTAGTGAGAGAGTAAAATAGAGTGAACACCTTATTACCCAGTGCGGGGTCGCGGCAACGTAAATGTTTTTAAAGCTCAAGTGCCTAGGATGCTCCCCACGAATGCTGAAATTTATGCCGTTGCAACCGTAGGATTTACGAGAACGCCTCGTGCGTGGGGATTTTCTAAAACGTCGTACATCTTCCTTATTTATGTGTACAGCTTATATCGGCCGCATCCATTTCCTATATAGTTTGAATCCGTTTATCGGATTTCGAACACGTTCCGGTCGAACCAGTATCGATGGACTTGATTTATAAACGTGAACCCAAATAAAACTACAAGGAAGGAATTGTTGATGATCCCTAAAATTAGGACTGATGGTCAGTAGCAATCGGTGATCCGAATTATATAACTTTGTTACATTGAGGTTGAAGAGTCTAAGCGAGTAACTGTCGACAATATGTATTAAAGTGAGTTACGTAGACGACGGTACTACATCCTATTTCGTTAAATAGAAAATAGTAAAAAAAATCCGAAGAGTATAATCGAGTGTATAGTTTGAAGCTGTTATGTATTTGATTTAGGAGATTTCATAAACTTAAATAAGGACCAGTAGAGTGTAGACCCGTTGCCCATTCATATAAATTTAAGCTAGCAAGGTTAAGTACTAGCAGCTGTCCGGTTCTAATAATTTTTTTTATATAATCGACATATATTTGTTACAGCAGAGCTTAAATAGCTACTGGTTTTTGGGAGATATAGTTTTCCGAATTACTGAAACGTGCCCTAACCTAACCTAACCTAACCAGACAATTGGAGTTAAAATACGTTTCCCTCAAGATGCTTTTCTTCACCGAAAAGCAACAAGTACTTCAGTAAATTTCGATAAAATTATTAGTATGAGCCAAAGTATAAATAGTGGTAAGTATAATTATGATAACACAGCTCGAAGTCTAGGTAACATGCACGGTTTTCATAACTGAATAATCTAAATTTGCATGCGACGTGGCCACAAATACCTGCGGCTTTAAATTTGGAGCCATCACTTTACCTGGCATTTAGCTTAAATATGAAAATGTCAACTGAATTTCGGAGGCATCAATTAGTGCAGCATACAGAATTCACCTAGACTGGCGTGAGCAAGGGCAATAATAAGCAAGGTGTGGCAATTCGTTAGTACCTTATCTTTCGTATTTTTTATCAGAGCAAACACAGATAACCTACCTACTAATGTAGAGCCTTATCTTGCAGATAACAAAATAGTCAGCCAGTTACGATAGGATCGAGTTCGCGACTGGACAACGTTATTGTTTCGAGTCCAAAAACAATAGTGTAGTGAGTGCAATGGCGGTTGGGAAAGGCGAAGGAAAAGGGCCGGGTGTTGGAAAACTGGAGTCTCAGATTTACTGCATCAAATATACACTCTTCTGCTTCAATGTTGTTTTATGGGTATGTGTGAAACGTTTTACTGTGTCTTTATTGGAATGCGTCGAACAGACTTCATATCTATGCACGGTGAGGTCATCAGTAGTTATTTGTATCTCCTTATGTATGATATTTTTGAGCAATTTCTAACTACTTCCGGTTATTTTAGTCACAACCTATTCAACATCGTTACATATACGTAGTTTAGTTCTATTAGCACATATTCGTGTTTTTAGAGGTAAGTACGTTAGTAATCTTATGATTTCTTTGTTAGTGAACTAATTGTTTTAAAATAAGTGCCTCCTATCAAAGTACCTACCTAGATCCTGGGATCTAGAAACTGACTGGTGAGTGGTCATTGAAATGACTCATAGCCAGATTATATGATAACCAAAATTCGCGAATCTTTTAAAATGTGAACTAGAATTTGATTATCCATAAACTACCTTTAAATTAATATTTGCCGATACTTCGTTGCTCGGGGAAACGTCAGAGAAAACAAAAAAGTATCAATTTCGAGATCATCAGTAAAATTGCTAGATTTAAATTAAATGAAGGCTCAATTAATTCGTAATTAGGAGATATTTCTTCGTGATTTCTTGGTTGTCTCCATAGTGAAAGTTGCTTATCATGACAGTCCCTTGTACCTTGTTTACTCCAGCTCCATTACCCACATGTAAACCTGTATATGTATACCTAAACAGTGGCCTATACCACAAAACTTTACAAGCGTACAATTCTACAAAATTGTATAAATTCCCATACAAAAAGTTGACAATTTTGTAGAATTGTACGCTTGTAAAGTTTTGTGGTATAGGGGCCAGGTCATGCCAATCAGGTTATACTTCGTTATCTTTATATTACAAAAATGTTCGCCCCGGTTGTAGGCCACACACTGTGTATGCAAAGTTTTTTATGGTGGTGAAAAAAATCCTGAATCCCTTTGCATAGCTCTATTTAGTAGTTGATTCAACTGCAAAAATGAAGTTTGAATCATACAAAATGTTTGTTCACCCAGGATGCTCAACACCTTTGATCAATGTGGTAAATACCAGTAAATGAAAGATGCACGTTTTAATACAATATTAAACAGTGAAATGTATTCAACATAAAACGTAATGTGATATCAACACGCGCTGTTTATTTCAGTATCATCGGTGTACGTTATCTAGCGATAAGCCCATTGTCCTCTTTCCGAGTATCGTACCGTCATAGCTGATTCATAAGAAACATAAGAAACAAATTTAGCTATAAGTACATTATATCCGTTACCTGTTATCTTCTTTTATACGTATCCTCCTCTTAAAGTCGGAAGAAATATTACGCTAGTTTTAATATCACCATCTTATTACCAGGAATTCGTTTTACACGCAGAGCTGAGAGGTTTATGCTTCTTATACATAGTTAAAAATATTATATTTTCAAGAGGGATTTTCGAAAAATAAATAATGAAGGAGAATTTCTATGCTTTCTACATACAGGAAGCCATTTAATGATGCAATAATTTCTATGAATATCAAGACTATTAGTTCCGGTTGCAAAATAATGACGTACTTTTATATTTTTTTTATAATTTTGAAAACAACTGACTTGAAACATTGAAGTATTTTTAGCTAATTTGTAATATTTGACAATGAAAATTGACTAGTACACGAATTTTGCATTAATAATTTGAGATATTCAATTTTAATTGAGTCCTTCATGAAAAACATTCAGACAATTCGAATTCAAACATTTATTTACACAATTAAATTTTCCATGTCAGTAGGTAGGTACTAAGATTATTATAAAAGTAAAATTGTAATATATAATAATACCAAAACAAACATTAAACAGAAATGTCAACTACTTTGTACTTGAAGAAAATAATAATACGAGTAAATCCAGTGTCTATGCTTACTAAATTAAAAGCACTTAAATGTTGAACTTGTAAACCGAGTTCATTGTAAATGCATATTTCAAATGATAAAATAAAATTATAATATAGCTATTGTTGTTCGAAGACTTATGAATTTACAGTTAATAATTACATTAACAAATACATGAGTGGCCTAGGAATCCAATTGGTTGTATAATATACCTACACAGTAGTATAGACTAACGGTTGACTATACGTTAAAAACAAAATCATATTTTTAAGGCAATTGTTTGTTTCATGTAAATAGATATACCTACTGTAAATTCATCAGTCTTCGAATGGCAATAGCTTTATTATAATTATATTTTATCATTTAAAATATGCACTTACAATGAACTCGGTTTACAAGTTCAACATCTAGTCTACACTATTGTATATAATACCTATAGGTACCCTGACAAGGAGTGGAATGAAAATGTCCGGAACGATTAAATGTAAACACTTGTTTATTCAGGGTCCCACATATAGTTTTAGGTTTACTAAGTAAGCACACGCGCACACACGCACTTCAGTTCCATATACCAGGAAGAGAGAAAAAGTCACAGTAGGCTATTAGGCAATCTAGGTAAGCCAGGCAAAGCACTAAGCGAAGCGTGCGACCGATACAAAGAGAGGCGTGCATTCGCCGTCACATAGGTGCATCGACTGGCTCGCGCGGGTGCAGCGTCAGCGCATGTACACCCGGCCGCTCGACCGGCGTACACCGTTGCACTCAAGTTTAATTTTAACCGACTTCATCTGCGGAGGTTAATGTGTTTAATTGCTGGTGAATTTGCATGCGTTAGTGGTCGCCTACACTACTCCCCCGCCGAGACCGTTACTTGTTACGGTCGATAGTAGTCCGGGAAGCGAACCCGGCGGCCGCTTCGCGTTTTCTTCTCCGGCACCGATGTCGAATCTCCTTGCGTTGATGCCTCAGCCGTATCGTCTTCTCTAGCCATATAGGCCGGTTTCACCCTGTCTATCGATACCGTTGAGTGCCTACCCTGTATCTTCAGCTTCATGGTTTTTTCCCCTCGCTCTAGGATTTTGTATGGACCGGTGTATGGTGATTCCAGCGGTTTCCTCACGGCATCCTGGCGAAGGAAGACATACTCTGCCGAAGACAATGTTTTGGGCATATAAAACGTCTTATGGGAGTGCCAACTTACTGGTTCCGGGGTCAGCTTGGCGATATGATGACGCAGCCGCTCCGCAAAGCTGTTGACGTCTAGACTGACATCCCTAGATGGGACAAAGAATTCACCTGGTAAACGCAACGGCTCACCGTACACCAGCTCCGCCGCTGACCCCTTGATGTCCTCCTTCCACGAGCTACGGATGCCAAGCAGGACAAGCGGCAGTACCTCGACCCAGTGAACACTTGTATGGCACATGATGGCTGCCTTCAGTTGCCGATGAAACCTCTCCACCATGCCATTGCAGGCAGGATGATATGCCGTAGTAGGTCGATGTTGTGCGCCCAAGATATGTGTCATACTCCTAAATAGTTCACATTCGAACTGCCGGCCTCTATCAGTCGTAATTTTCTCTGGGCAACCGAATCTTGCGACCCAGCCGGTGATGAATGCGCGGGCACATGTCTCTGCAGTGATGTCAGCAATGGGATATGCCTCAGGCCATCGCGTGAAGCGGTCGACGGCTGTAAGACAGTATCTGAAACCGGCAGAACTTGGTAATGGCCCCACGATATCCATGTGAACATGGGAAAAGCGGTTGCTGGGAGTAGGAATAGGCGCCAATGGAGAGGTAATATGACGGGTAATTTTATTTCTTTGGCATTCATTGCATTCTCGCGCCCATCGACGGCTGTCTCGTCTCACTCCCGGCCAAACAAATCTTTGAGAAATCAAACTGGATGTTGCTCCTGTACCCGGATGACTCAAATTATGCATCGCTTCAAACACTGACCTTCGAAATGCAGGGGTTATGTATGGTCGAGGATTGGCAGCGGAGACGTCACAATATACTTTTGCTTTAGAGTTTGGAGCATCCAGGCGTCGAAGTTTTAGAGACGTACCATTTCTTAGTAGATCCTGTAGCTCTGAGTCTGCATTTTGTGCCTGCTCCAGCGCCTCGTAGTCGATTAGCTCCGAAACTGCCTCGACTCTTGAAAGGGCGTCTGCTACCACATTATCCTTCCCAGCCACGAAACGAATATCTGTACTGAACTGTGATATCAGATCCAGGTACCGGAACTGTCTAGGTGAGCAACTGTCCCGACGCGATGAGAAGGCAAATGTTAGGGGCTTGTGATCAGTATAAATAACAAATGGCCTCGCCTCGAGCATGTGTCGGAAATGCCTTATGGCGTCATAAATTGCCAGCAACTCACGATCATACGGACTATAGTTCTTCTGAGCTGGCTTAAGACGTCTTGAGAAGAATGCAAGAGGCTCCCAATAGCCCTTCACACGTTGCTGAAGGACAGCTCCAATAGCAGAATCGGAAGCGTCAGTTTGCAGTGCCAGCTCTGCATGCTGGTCTGGATGCGCTAGCATTGCCGCCTCCGACAGACTCGATTTGCACTCCGCAAACGCTTTTAGCATCTCGTTCGACATATTGATAACTTCTGAACCCCTCTTCTTGTCTCCCGATAGGGCGATATTTAGAGGAGCTTGAATAGCTGAAGCTCCAGGAATGAACCGGCGGTAGAAATTATACATTCCCAAGAACCTCCGCAGTTCCTTTACCGTCTTAGGCGTTGGGTACTCCTGAATAGCCTGCACTTTACTTGGTAGCGGTTGTATACCCTTAGCGCTTACCTGATGACCCAGGAAAGTAATTGTAGATACGCCAAACTCACACTTTGCCGTATTGATGAGCATACCATATACCGACAGCCTTCGAAACAACTGCCGTAGGTGCTCTGCGTGCTGTGACTCATCTGCCGAAAAGACTAGCAAGTCGTCCAAATACCCGTAGCAAAAAGGGAGATCCATCAGGACCTCATCAATAAAACGCTGGAAGGTCTGCGCCGCATTCCTTAGCCCGAAAGTCATATGGGTAAACTCGAACAACCCGAACGGCGTTGTGATGGCTGTTTTAGGGATATCGTCGATAAAAACAGGAATTTGGTTGTAAGCTTTAACCAGATCAAGCTTTGAAAATACCGTGCTTCCGCTCAGTTCATGTGCGAAATCCTGGATATGGCGTATGGGGTAGTTGTCTGGTATCGTGCGAGCATTTAAAGCCCTGTAGTCGCCGCAGGGTCGCCAACCGTCGTCCTTCTTAGGTGCAAGGTGGAGCGGTGAAGACCACGGACTCTCGGACCTGCGCGCCGTTCCATTTACCAACATACCCTCAAACTCCTTCTGAGCAATTTTTAGGCGGTCCGGCGGAAGACGCCGCGGCCGGCTAGTGACGGGAGGGCCAGGCGTCGTACGGATGTGATGCACGGTGTTGTGTTTGGGTACCTTGTGTGTTCCAGCAGGGCGAGTGATCTCTGGGTATTCCAGCAAAAGCTGATGATAGGCCGTCTTCCCCGCTACTGCCTTGACAGAAGTGATGTTTGCTGATGTTTTCCGGGCCACGTCGACGGAAAGTGACGTCAGTCTGTCTATAAGGCGGTGGTTCCTGCAATCTACCCACAAATCATAAAAAGACAAGAAATCGACACCTATTATTGGTTTAGACACATCAGCTATCACAAATTTCCAATTAAATGACCGACGCAGCCCCAGGTCCAAACAGAGCTGTAATGTGCCATAGGTGGTGATAGCCGTACTATTAGCGGCGAATAGCTGATAACTAGATTTCGTACGCTGGCCTCTAATTGCAGAGCGGGGGTATACACACAAATCGGAACCTGTGTCGACCAAAAAGTGCTGCTTTGACGTCCGATCCATAACAAACAGGCGGCCTGGTAAAGTCTGGCAGTCGTTGGCCGCTATCTCCGGCTGCCGCTGGCGTTTTCCGATGTGTAACTACAGGGTGTAGTGCATCTATTTGCTCTGGATCCAAACCGGTTGTGATAAAAACAGTAGGAATCATTCCACGAGCCTGATGATGAACGCCGACGGCCTCTTGATCGCGACCGGTCTCTACTTTGTGACGTAAATCGTGAGCGACTACGTGAGTTGTGCGATTGATCGTTAAATTGTGCTCTCAGCGATGCCACTTCCTTGCGAAGCTCTGCCATCTGGAAGGCTAAATCATTCTCCATACTATTGTTGCTACCGTAATTTGGACGCTCGCCAACTGCCGAAACTTGCGTTGACGTCGGTGCGATATCATAAACCTTATCTGCCAAATCCGCTAACATATCTGCGCTCAAGCTGGATTGCGACGCTACAACCGTTTGCAAGTTGTGGGGAAGCCGCGACGCCCAAACGGTTTTTAAAAATTCGTCCGTTACATACCCGCCGGCAAGCGTTTTTAATCGCCTCCAGTATTGCGACGGCTTCCTATCACCCAATTCTTCATGCATTAGCAATTCCCGGTGCTTCTTTTCCAGCGAAGCCGAAAGCCGTGAAATAAGTTCGGTTTTTATCTTCACATATTTGTCTTGCGCTGGGGGCGAAGCAACAATGTCTTTTACCTCCAAAACGTACTGATGATCGAGCTGACTTATAACGTAATAAAATTTCGTTGCATCGGCCGTTATTCCAGAAATTTGAAACTGTGCCTCCATCTGCTTGAACCATAACTCGGGCTCTTCTGGCCAAAATGGTGGCATTCGCACACTAACTTTGAACACATCGTTCCCAGTTTCACTGCTGATGGTTGCTTTTGCAGAAGTTCCAGCCGTACTCGCCGCGCGCTCTTTCCCTTCATCATCTGACATGTTTGTTGCGTACTTTGTTCAAACTCGGGGTCACCAATATAGGTACCCTGACAAGGAGTGGAATGAAAATGTCCGGAACGATTAAATGTAAACACTTGTTTATTCAGGGTCCCACATATAGTTTTAGGTTTACTAAGTAAGCACACGCGCACACACGCACTTCAGTTCCATATACCAGGAAGAGAGAAAAAGTCACAGTAGGCTATTAGGCAATCTAGGTAAGCCAGGCAAAGCACTAAGCGAAGCGTGCGACCGATACAAAGAGAGGCGTGCATTCGCCGTCACATAGGTGCATCGACTGGCTCGCGCGGGTGCAGCGTCAGCGCATGTACACCCGGCCGCTCGACCGGCGTACACCGTTGCACTCAAGTTTAATTTTAACCGACTTCATCTGCGGAGGTTAATGTGTTTAATTGCTGGTGAATTTGCATGCGTTAGTGGTCGCCTACATACCCAATTGGATTCCTAGGCCAGTCAATGGGACAATGGAACGGTCATTCGACGGGACGTTAAGGTTATCCTGACTAGACCAACGAAACATTCGACAGATAGTTTGCCGGCGATAGCAATTGTTATCGTGCTTAAATCTAGATTGTCACTTCTGTATAAATTCTCGATCTTGGCGTGATTCCAAAACTCAATTATCGAAACCGACTCCGCTGTAACTCCGACAATTATTCTCATTTGCGCTGGAACACCTTAACGAACGCTCAGGTGCGGTCTGAACGACACTCGTAGTGCTACGTTTTTGGCGTTGTATCGCCTCTCCAATTTGCGACCCATTAGGCTTGGTTGTTTACGTTGCTTAACGAAGAGTTAAATTTGTTGAACACTGCATCTTAGATTTGTAATCATACTAGTCTATCCGATGGAACTTACCCTACAAATTTACTGAGTATAAACTTTGAGCGAATGGTGATTTTGAATAAAAAATAATGACACGGTTAAAACATGCGAAAGATTTTATTTTATTCGAAAGTAAACATCCCTAATCGTACATCAAAGACCGATAAGGGCAGCTGTCATAAGACAGGCATTTGCATAGCCACATTCCCAATTCAATTTTGATGATTACGATGAGCTTTGTACCATTGGATTTACTTAATACCCGCTATGTAGCCAAGTTGCGGGCAAGCCCGGAGATTTACCGGCCGCCACGTGCCGCTAATGTGCGCTGTTTGCTGCTAACTTCCCCTGTAACTAATAACTACGCTAACAAGTTTCCTGATGACCGGCCTCTTACCGTGACAGATTATTCGGTTCTACCTAAATAGACAAACACGGGAGGCAGTAAACGTAGCAGAAAACCTACTTGTATAACAACTGTCAAATAATGCGGGTCATTTTTAGGATTCCTTAGTATCCAAAGAACCCTAATAGTTTTTGTTTTTCTATAGTTAGGTATGGTTAGGTGGTTAGGCTCTTAAAATACTCTCTTAGAAGAGACCTCAAAGATACCTACTTTAGATTTTTTTTCTATAACCAGAGACAAAGCTAACTTTCTATGAAAAATCACACCTTGAGCCAAGACAAATGGATGGGCAAATCCACAAGACTATAATATCAGTTACCAATACTGTTGTGTGTTCTTATACTAATGAAATAGATTTAAGCCTCTAATGTCCACTTGTAGGGCTAGGCCAGATTTATATACCCCAGATACCAAATACCACCAGATAACTGTGATTATAATTAATATAAAAATACAGAAAATAATTGGTAAGGACGTTACAGTCTCGTGGATTTACACAGGTTCTATTCTTTGACCACGAGTGACGATTAATGTAGCATGAACGAGTTGTTCACGTATTGTACCATCGCACTATGAGTGAAGCATGTAAAATATTATATCCTACAGTAGGTAACCGTCTTTCTGTGGATCTTACAATCGTGTGAATGTAATATTTATTTTAATATTATAATTACGTATTTCATGAGGCTATGATTGACATTTACGATCCGGTAGGTACTGATTTTTCTGAACACATTTCCAATATTCCAGAATCAGCATCATCGTTATAATATATGCCTAGCTAGATAATAAACCTAAGTATTTAATAATTACTAAATGATTTATCGTAAAACAAATTCAACTGCATTAATTCTTAATAAATAATTACATCACCCATTTCGCTGGTCTTTAAAGCGACATCCGCTAGCAGCATTTAAAACTCTTGAATATAAATACCGTCAAAAGAAAAAGGCCCTCTTAACAATGAAAATAAGATGCTGAACTCTCCAATCCCAGTTTATTCGCTGACTCTGAGCTCACGGTGGCGTCTCATTCCATTTGCAAAATTTATTTTTCCGCAATCTTCCCCGTAAACGCTGTAACGTTAAGTCGAGGGGCAGACCCGTAAAGAAGTCAGTTTTACCCATATGATTGCAATTTATATGAAATTGCCTTTTCACTGATTTATTTTCTATTTCGTAACCGTAATACCATTTGTATTAAAGCATTTTAGCAATATCGAAGCGCTATTCATGATGAGGGAATTGTTTTAGGACTTAAAATATAAGGACGAATCCGTTCATCCTAAAGTTACGTGGAATAGATAAAACCTGGCATATAAGATATTCAAATCCCTTAAGTGCACGTTGTGGTTGAATTGCGGGAAAAACTCCCATTTTGAAACGTTGTAAAACTCTTTATTATTCCAGCTTCGCAGGTGTCTCTGAGGAGATACAGCGGAAAGCGGGACTGACGGCTGTTGCCGTGCCGGGCTCGAGAAACCGGGACACTGCGACAGAAATAATAGTTTTTTGCCACTCTAAATGTTTTAGCTGAATGTGGCTAAAGAGGGGAAACGAAGTGTAATGTTTTCTGTAAAAAGAGAAAGCTACATTTGCTAAATAACATGGAAGTAAAGCATTTTACTTATATTCGGTACGTAGGCAAGCTCGCATTGCCCGTGAGTAGCGTACAGTTCGAGGTTCTTATCATCACACCTACTCAGTATATTTGGTACATTGTAATCATATTATGATGTCATATTCGTACCTCCCTTAGAGCGGCTCTTGCATGGCAAACGAGCGCGGTGGGAGTTTTTACGATGCTATAAATTTTTGAACATCCCAAAAAAGTAAACAAAAGTCTGTCTTTTGGCTCCGAAAAGGAGCAAACGTAGTTACACCAAAGCGCTCAGACGTGATTCCAAATGTGTTTTTTATAATATATAAATACGCAAACAAACAGCGCTCGTTTACGCTTTAGGTCTTATCAAATGCATTAAGTTCGTCTCATGTACGCGAAGACGATGTTTTTATGTCGGTTTTGACGGTGCTTTACCAAACATAAGTACGATAATTTGAATAAACCTAAACTTATGCTAAAATTAAAATAATTTATATAAGTAATATTTAAAAATCTACCCCAAATTTACCCTCAATTGGCATGATGGCAAGAATACGGGCTACGTTATCTCTCAGTATTTTCGAAAATTAATATAAGTACGACAAATTAATTCTTCGAAAATACTGCTCTTATAATGGAATGGAATCGAAATAAGAATGGTACATATTAGTTTACTCAGCTATTGTCTAATTTGTGAAACACCAGAAATGTACCTATGTATATTATTATATCATCTAGGTATGTACATACTATTATTTTTCTAAACAATTAATTAAAAATATCAATGAAATAAAACTACAATAACGGATTTTATCGCGTATAGTAATTAATTTAATTAGATCCCAGTGTTTCGAACACTTCACGGGGTTCCTGGGAGCTACGACGATTTACTAATGCAATTCAGTTTAGGACCTAATCTGATTCGCGATGTGTCACTTCCATAGAATAACTGACAAAAACTAACAAGCCGAACCTAAACTGAATCGCATTTAAGAAGTCATGACGTCATGATACCTGGTCTACAAGTGACTAGGAGGGGGTGAACGTGGAACCATACGCAATAAAATAATTTGTTATTATTGTTTTATAAATTACTATCGCGTTAGCCGTTGAAAATATTATAATCATTAAAATGTTAGTTAATATACTAAATAAATCTCATTGAACCTCTTAATACGACATGGGCGTCGTTTGCAGGCCCTCATTTTTCACAGCGTGTGTGGGTGTAGTCGAGCATTAATGACGAACACGGCACGGTAGCCCGAGCATTATATGATTTTTCCACAAACTGTGCAAACGTACAAGTCAACTTTCCGCATCATTTGGCGAGCCCTAATGGATTGCGAACAGCGTGTTTGCCTCGGCTTTTGTAGACAAAGCATAATAAAACGTAGATATGATCAAGTTTCTGTTCGTACAATCACTGGATAATGGATATATCCAACCTCTATTATTGTAAACCTTCAAATCAAATCCTTCCTTGTTTACTTTTAATCATTTGCAAATTGTACTCAATTGTAACCCTTAATAATATTTTACAACAATAAATATATGTTGTTCTTATTTTGAGTTCGTTAAAAGCAGCAACAATTTCTCTTAAATCTTTTCACCGCAATATTGTTTGCACGGAAGCCTCAGTTCAGATCGTTAAAATACAGATTTATGATTAAATTACAGATTCGAAAAGACGTTTCATCAGAGTTTCTGAATCGCAATAACAAGGTAAATATAAAATAGAGACTGAAGCTGAAAATAGCTTTTTACCAAATAATATTATTTGGTAAAAAGCTAAACATTTACCTTTAACTTCATTATAACGAGAAACAAAACAATACAATTACAATTTTCTTGTTCGCGACGCTCACAAATGACACCTAAAACTTGAATTTATCCACGCGTCATGTAACAGCCAGCAACTCTTGCGCGGGATACATCAAGACAAATTTGTTTATGACTTTGTTGTTACCAATTTACCTATTTGCTCAAGTCGAGTGTGTCCCTGGAGTCGGGGAAAACAAAGGGCTATTACGACGAGGGAGCTGACATGGAGGTTAAATATTGTGAAACTTGCAAATGTTAGATATCGTGTCGTTTGTCAGTTAATACAGGTTGATATTTATTGTATGTGCTGGAGTAAATTAATAAATAGATAAATTTGGACAGTGAGTTAAGTATTTAAACAGTATTTCACAGCGATTTTTTATATTATAAAAAATAAAAATAAATCATAGTTAGAGCTCTGTGTACAACTCACACGTAAATAAGTCCGCGGAAAAAGTGGACGTTCACGTCAATATGGCAAATCTTTTGAATGATCGTGTTTGTTACCAGTTTTGTTTTTACGAGAAAGTAACCACAACACCATATTAGATTGTCTAAGATTCATAGCAATATATCTCCCGCGGTATCACTACCACCAATATTTTTTTTTTGTACAACGTGTTCATAGATAGCATACTCAGTTTTCCTGACCAAATATGTTTGTGTTATTCAGTATGTTATCCAAATTATACCACAATTAAACTACCTTTTTGCAATAGCTAATATTTTTCTTATTTTGTACAGACGAAGAAAGGTTCGAAGTTTATAAACTTATATGAAATTTACTTTTTGACAAAAAACCGCAAGTAAAAATAACCAAAACACGCCGTCCAAGAAATGATGATTGAACACTAGGATTATATATTTATTCATTATTATCAGAATATAAACTGGGTCATGTTGAAGTACCTATTTTCGTGGATTTATTTTATACATTTATTACATGTATTTTGCTTTTGGTAAGTGCCTGTAATATTTTTTAAGCAGTGATAGAATAGTCGTAGTTTTCACTGAGCTATGAATTTAGATGTACCCCGGTAATATTCCGTCACCTTTATTGAAACAATTAATATGTTAAGATTTATTATTTTACTACTAATACTAATTTAACGCTTGTATAATAGTACTACATTAATTATTGGAATCCTTACGCTAAGTTCAGATCTCGGTGACTTCAACTTAGTAGTTTTTTTAAGTATGTTTAGCAATTTCATATATTGATTGCCTTTCTATGTTTTTACAATAAATTACCGTCAACTTTAGGGTATACGCGAGAGTTAGATTTCATTTACGACATTATAAATACCTACACATTTTCAAAATAACCAATGAGCGTTGTTTATTATCAATTTCTTTAACAAATGAATCAACTTGTTTTTCAAAAATCAGCACATCCTGTATTCTTAGGTGTAGCTGCGTAACAAAATAATCCGAAGGCAACTCATTTCACTTTTATCTCCTGCGATGTATCAGGGAAGCAAAAACAAGGCTATTATAAGGGTTCCAAGGATGACTGGATCTGTTATACCGCCGAATAAAAGTCGGCGCACTCACAGCATTAATGAGATTATAAAACTTTTAGCCCCCGACATCACTATTGTTCGTGTTTTATCTTGGCTTTAGTTTTATTGCTTTTAGGGTCCGGTGCGTTTACTGTGCGTTATATTGGTTATACGTGCATTGCATTGTTGTGCTAGTCCAAATTGGTTTTCGGTCGAACATTGTTATGTTATTGGACGCTGCGTTTTGTTAGTTCAGTTAACAAATACAACCTGATATAACGACCTGATATATAATGGTTGGCTGATATAACGTAATGTTAACTCTTTTATTTTTATGGTTTCTCGTATATATTGTTGTCGTATGTATCAATTGTGTTTAATCTTTAAGTATCTTTTCCTATCACTTGTATAATTATATCTATTCTATTATTTTGTTTGTATTTATTTTCTGTTGTATTAAATTTGTTTGTATTTATTTATATCCTATTGCTTTCTTTTATAGATCTTATTGTACACGTAGCTATTATAGCTACATTTGTCACCCGTTTGCATTATCTCCTCTCATCTACTCAAAGGTTAACTGGAAGAGATCCCTTGAAGGGATAAGTTCGCCTTTGTACATGCCTTCTACTTATATGAATTTAATGTTTTGTTTTTGTACAATAAAGAGTTTTACTACTACTACTACAACCATATGTTGGTATCTGTTTAAATGGTTTTGCAGTGTTCATGGAAATCTGTTATACAAAGTACCTCAAACGGTAACCAAGAGTAATTTTTATTAGGTATTATACTACTTAAGTACTTATACACCAATATTGCCAGGTTATTTTAAGTTACAAATAAAGTCATTTTTAGAAAAAATCACGTTTTCGTAGATATGTGGATAATACTATAATTAGAAATTTCTTTATAGTTTATTTGGTGTCCCACTACTGGGCAAAAGCCACCTCTCTCTAGTAATTTTTAGAAAAAATCACGTTTTCTTAGATATGTGGATATTGTGGATGATACTATAATTAGAACTTTTTATAGCTTATCTGGTGTCCCACTACTGGGCAAAAGCCTCCTCTCTCTAGTATTTTTTATAAAAAATCAAGTTTTCATAGATTTGGGGATGATACTAATTAGAACTTATTTTATAGCTTATTTGATATCCCACTGCTGGGCAAAAGCCCTCTCTTCCTCCAATCATCCCAATCAAGTGCCAGTTCCCTTCACGTCACGTCATACGTATCCATGTCGTCCCGCCATCTCCTCTTTGGTCTGCCTCTGCTCCGGTAGCCATCCTGTGGTTCCCAGTCAGTTAGGATTTTATCCCAATGCGTCGGATGCATTCAGCAGAATTAACTTTAACAATATTATTTGGTACCTTATAGCCTTTCCAAACTAAATAAGTACTTATAGGTATATGCTTCAAATTTTGTTTTTTTTTTCAGTTATTCGGGATTTCAATATTCGCCCTATGCCTCTGGATATGTATAGAACCCGGCTTCAACGAGTGGATGCGGGTATTGGAACTACAAAAATACTTCATTGGAATTTATATTATCCTGATTGGTTCACTGATCATCATGGTTGTTGCGTTCCTGGGATGCGGGGCAGCTCTTATGGAAAACATCATGCTACTTTATGCGGTAAACACTAAACTTAGCGGACATTTCGTTCTTTTTTTTTAAATACCTACTACAACATAACAAAGATATTCATCAAAATATTAAAAATCATTAATTTAAATAATTTAAATTATTTCAGCTACGTACAGTCAAGAGCAAAAGTAAGTGATCATTCTTGTTCGATTATAGACCTTATTCCATTGTGATAAGGCACAAGGTGATCACTTACTTTTGCTCTTGACTGTACAACTGTATGCGCCTGTAGTGCTGGTGCCCAGGCGCCTTTATATAGCCTAGTTTTGACTTTAATTTAGCATCTACTAATCCTAGCGATAATTTTTTGTAACTTCTGCCTATACTAACACTTATATATGGAATAAAAAGTTCCGAAATAAATGATTTGTATTTGAAATTAAGGTTATGAAAGAGGACAACCAGTGGAGACTATTATTTACTGATATTTTACTTTAGGTAAATACTTTGAAGTCATGAAAATCGTTTAAGTAACACGCATTACAAATGTGATTATCGTTATAACTATACGAAGTAGGTACCTAAGTATTTATTTGTATAAATAAGTATGAGTATTTATTTGTATAAATAAATACATATAGTAAAAGCAAAACTTGATTATTTCCATATCGCCATTTTTTCTTATGTTGTACATTTTGTGCCTAATCTTTATACAAAATAATTATCCATAAGTACCATCCCTAAACATAAAATAGGGGTGCCTGTCGTGTCGCATAACGTCGATTGTCCTAAAATTTTTTGGCCGAGAATGTATGGCATAATGTTACATGGCATACTACTTGTTTAGCCTACTTAATTTTGCGCATACACGTTTAAAATACCTACACCATATTTATTCTAATATTGATTACTCGAATGTCGAATGACCTAAAGCATAATAATCCTAATGTTCATTGTAATAAATATTGTTTTCCCTACTACTCGAACTGTCAATTTTCACTGCGCCTACTTTTATCATGTCCGAAATTTCATTCAAAAAGGCATTTTAATAACAACATGCAAAACATTTGAACAACAGGGTGAATGGTTAAAAAAATGTTCAAGTAATAAACCAGGGTAAAACCGACGTGGATTGGTTAGGTTTCGAAACCAGGGCGGAGTGAATGGCGTAGTCTTTAAATACTTAAGTATTTTTAATCAATTGTTTACACATCCTCATACTTACAAAGTCAAAAAGGGGGGGACGGGGGGGCGAAGCCCCCCACCAGGGGGGCTCGGGGGGCGAAGCCCCCCGCATTAAAAAAGAAATAATCTGAACATCCCCTACCTTAACCTGGATAGGTTCGTTAGGTACCTTTTATCCCTTAGAGCGGAAATAGAAGCCCCGCGCAGCGGGGCTTCGTCGACCGGTTCCCATGTCAAAATTGCTCACTTAAATTCTTTGGACAACAGGGCGAATTATTTAGTAATAGTTAAGTATAAGGAATAAAAAAATATTTTTAAAGCTAGTTAAAGGTAGGTAATCACTATTAGTACATTAAATAGAAGAAACATCACCATTATGCACAATAATTTTTCGATACATATACATTAGACACGAAAATCATTAGGACAAACAATATTTAGGAACAACCGAGTTAGGATTAACAATTTCGGCATAGCAAAAATATGCGCAACAATGTTTATGCCATTCATTTTTCGGCTTAAAGTTGTTATGCGACAAATTTTTCGAAATAAAAACATTATGCCACCCGATATAGACCCATAAAATAGTCTTGTTTATTGTTTAGCGTCATTGTCTTTACGTTCAAACAAGCATGAATGTGCAAAAGTGACACTACTTAATAAACAGAAAAAGTAGAACCATCACAAGTCAGCTTTGTTCAGTGAAAATTTCATAGCTGTCACAAAATTAATTAAAACGCTTCTGTTTCCAGTACATAGGATCACAAATCGCCTCATTTGTGTTCGGTCTCATCGGCTCATGTGTGGTCCTGGACTTCTCCACGTACGACTCCAGTATTCAGTACCTGATCAACGACGTCGTCGTACGCCTCATGAACAATCCGCAGCACGAGGGCAGCAGAGAGATACTGAGGATGGTACAAGAGGGGGTAAGAACAAGGACATGCAATATAGCTCCCTTATTCATAAACATCTAACTTAGCAAGCCGATAAGTATTCGTTTGTCCCTTTCGGTCATATAGGCATATTGATAAGACCGACACGGATCAACGACACCGACTTATTCATTAGTAGACGTTTATGAATTAGGCAATAACAAATGGAGGAATATACCCCCTCATTCCTAGTTTTAGTTCTGCTGTACTCAAATCGATTCATGTGAACGAACGGAAGAATAAAAGATCGTTTACAAACATTATGGTATTTAACATGATACTCAATTACATATTGACAAGTATATATGTACCTATAGATGAACTAAATAAATCGCATTACGCAGAAGACTAACCTTGTCAGTCAGCGCCGCTGTTTCAAATGTGGACGAAAACAAAATAACCTTTGGTAAGAACTTCATATGTAATATGAACATCGCATTTATTTGAAATGCCTTTTGCTCAATTTTTTATTTATGAACCTAGTAAATAATAGGTACTCGCACCAATGACTTCATAAAATTTTCTGAATTTCAGCATGGTGGGCACAAAATGGTTTTCCTTGAAAAGATAGCATGCATCAGTGCGCCTGTCAGGAACTAAAAAGGCCTTTGTCAATCTGTAGAGAATTTGAACAACGCAGTGATTTTTCCAGTTTCCATTGACATTGCCCCCCTAAAAAGCTTCACAAAACCGTAACACCTAACGAAGCAAACAGGAAAACGCATTTTCCGAATGACAGGCAGGCCGGAAAGTGCACGGAGGCGTATGACGTTTTGTACAACCGAATATTCTAGGGATGCATGACACAGTGCATGTAGTCACCACTTGAAGCACCTAAGTTTATAAATATAAATATCATAGTGGAAGTCATAAATAATTAGGATATCAATTAAGTTGACGTGTTTCCTATAGATATAATTTACGCAAATAAAGTGTTTTAATTCTTTTCTACAATAAAATTTTCAAATAGTTAATCTGCATCGTTACACAATAAATTGTACAACAATGAAGCTTATGATACGAACAATGAAAGCATCTACTCACGAAAGAAGCACTGGCCATCATAGTGTATTTGGACTACCAGTAGGAAGGTAGTATGTATACATTGATTTCATTCGGTGATACTACTCTTAAAAAAAACCGGGCAAGTGCGAGTCGGACTCGCGCGCGAAGGGTTCCGTACCATTATCAATTTATTATTAAAAAAATACAGTTAAATCAACCTACCTCAAAACTATAGGAGATAATTTAATTAAACCAAAAATCGTTAAAAGAGTTTATTAATGTGCATAACAAAAATATTCTTTTTTGAATTTTATATCGCGTAGTGTAAAAAATGGAGGGAGAGGACACATTTTTCTGACTTTGAGAGCTGATATTATCTCGAAAACGATTTGCTTAAATAAAAATGAGGTGTATAAACATTCATATCATTTTCAAAGACCTTTCTATTAATACCCCACACGCTTATATACAACTAAAAAAAAATTCTATCCCTCAGTTACATGTACGGAGGGCCAATGGTTTTTTTTTTACAATTTAGTATCATAATCCTGTAGCGGTTCATACAACACATATCTTTACCAAATTTCGTTACTGTAGCATTTATAGTTTCCGAGTAAATCGGCTGTGACAGACGGACAGACGGACATGACGAATCTATGGCTACGGAACCCTAAAAATGAAAGACATTGGGATATCACATAACAGCGTGTCTTTCTGCTACACTCCTTCTCTTTCGGCACAGACTACAGTGTTGGGGGAGGTCTTGGTTTCGAACCCCAGTATGGAGTATTATATTTTTTGTGTGACTAAGTATTGCATAAGTAGGACCAGTTAAGTACATATTGTATACGTAAGTAGTTTTTTAGCGGCTGTAACTGAGGCACAGACAGACAGAAACGCCAGTGATCCTATAAGGGTTCCGTTTTTTTTGGGGTTCGGAACCCTAAATACTACAAGAAAAAAACCCTCTAAAATTTGTATCGTTTTGCGTACCTACTTTCCATTTTGTAACTGCTGTACAAAGTGTTTGAGAAATGGAAAACTAAAATGGCTCCCTTTTTTCTCCTAATAGGATCGAAAGAGCTCATGATTATGAGTAGGAAAAATCGTATAGTTAATTTTGTAAAAAAAGTTATTAGATTTCTTCTCGCTAAAAACCCCACTTTATTTTTATTGCCCTACATTTATTTAACTACCTATGTACCTATAAAGTACAAAAGCGTACCCCATTTATGATTGAACTTATTCAAAAAGGGATGTTGAAACAACCAGCATATCCACCTATGTGATGTATGAGTACCTACTTTTGTTAATTGTGTATAGGTAAATCCTACGGGACCGCGCCCACTTAGCGTCTTTCGAGCGTCTTCGCCTAGTGAACGCTCACGTTTCGTCGGAGTTACGCGGCGTTCACTAGGCGAAGACGCTCGAAAGACGCTAAGGGCCTACGCGAGCTTACGTGGACGCTCGCCGCATGCGCACGCTCGCGGGTCCCGCTCCGGACACCCGCCGCGGGCTAGCGAGTCCGCGACGAACGCACGCCTTACTTAGCGCTGAAAATCAAGAAACAAGTCCGCGAGCGTGTGCCTGCCGCGTGCACACGGAGCGGACACCAACGTCCCACCCGCACTGATTAACGTCCGTCGCACGTGCCCGCGCCATCGCCAGTTAGCGGTGTCTATACAATTTCTCTGAGGCGGGCGTCCGTTGCGGGTAATCCGCGTCAGCTAGCGTAGGTCCTAAGAGACACAGGCCCTAATTGATAACGGATATTGCAGATCGGCTGCTGCGGTTCTGACGGACCAATGGACTACATAAACATGCGCAAGCCCCTGCCCGCGGAATGCCGGGACTCCGTCACCGGGAACGCCTACTACCACGGCTGTGTCGATGAACTCACCTGGTACCTCGAGGGCAAGACTGCCTGGTTGGCCGGTATTGTACTGGCGTCTTGCATGGTGGCAGTAAGTCTTGTTTTTGTTTAGTATTTAGGGAACGGCAAGTAAACGCAACTATGCTTGTGGTTCTCCGGCACGATGGAGGTATCAGCTCATCTCAATATTAGTGCTATCTACTAAGCTGGTGATCTTTGGTTCGAATCCTTACATTTATTCTTAATGGCAAAAATTCAGTCTAGATTAGTTTTCAAAGCATTTAATAACTGCAGAAACCACTTTATCCTTTTCGCCATACTATCTAAGCCACACTAAGTACGTATATTGTCATTAAACATACTTATGGTTCTTCTGGAGATACGTACTTATATACATGCAAAACCATCGTACCGCACGGTTTATGTACCGTACCTATTCTGAATTTCAGATTGACACGTACTTTCAAAAATAATATAATTTATACAAATATTAATTGCAGCATTTCTCAAATTAATATCAGATTTAGCATTGCCGTTGAATTGCTTTGGGCATACTCGACTCATTTAAACCGATATCGATTGCTCTGATGACGTACAATACATCTTTCATCAAACTTCATCAAACGATAGAAAGAGTGAGTGATAGAGAGTACTAAGAGGAAATGTGATCAACCGATACATGAATATGGTACCTGCGTAGGTACAACATTTAAAAATAGATTGCCATGTTTACTCCCTTGGTAATAAATACCTAATTCCATGATGTACAACTATGCGGACGATATGCTTGTAATCTTAATTTAAATAAAAACACATACAACATGACAAAGGTAAAATAACTCGTGTATTTACTAAATAATAAAATATTACCTTAAACATACATTTATATCTATGGGTCATTGTCAGATTTAGGATATCGTCTCTTTGGAGGGGGTGCGCCAAAGTATTTATAAAATTGCAACTTAGATTATTGGAACTCCGAAAATTTTTCTTATACAATTTAACTTCATAATGATCGGTATTTAGAATAATCTTTGTTCATAATTATCATCACATAGAAATATTTATGTTCATAATATTGTTTTTCATACATATTTTTAGTACTAACTTTTATGTTTATATAATTTTTCACTATACTTATTTTATGCTATATATTCTAATGTTATAGGTATTTATTTTTATCTGTACTGGTTTTATATATGAATTATTTTTGTTTAATTAAATATAAATCGTACTATTACTGTAAACTAGCACAAATCAGGTTGTGGCAGAGTAGGTACTGTACTAAACGGGTTCCCTCTAAACTTTTTTTGTCCGAAACGCTTAGGACATAACAGACTTGGTATAATCTATTTTGGCATCAACTTAATGAGACAGAAACATCACTTGGCTTAAATAACAATATTTCGAATATTATTTTGTCCGAAACTATCTTGGCATAATTATCATTAATTACGCCGAGTGTTATAAGACAGAAATTAGATTTTCATTTTTTTTTTTGGGCATGTAGCCACATGTTCGAAACTTGCCTTTTTCGTCAGGCAGAATTTGTTGTGAGGGTGAAAATTTCTGCAGTGAGCGAGCGAAGCGAGCAAACAAAACCTTCCGGGGCAGATCCGACTCGGATAGGTTAGGTCTTCGAGGTTATTTTTTTTTAGCAACCTAGAAAGTACTCAGCTCAGTAACACAGTAAGTAACGTATAAAATATTACTACTACCTCGATTATATTGAGGGGTTGTAATTATTCCTTCTCTGTTATGCTAAAACAAACTATGCCGATACTTTTTATGCACATCCAGATTATGCCTCATCATAAATAGGAGCATCGAAATTATGCTCGAATAATATTCGAACAACTCGAAATCTGCCACAAAGAAATATGCTAAAGTTGAGTATGCCACAACAGTTTCTGCACAAAGCCCATTATGACTACATAGTTTATGTTATTCATAAAAGAATTATACCACAACAGAGTGAATCTAATGGGAAAATGTTTATAAATAAACAATTTATTTCAAATAACTTTATGAGTATAGATTAATCTACTTGACGACTTTAGGAGGATAAAATTTCGAAATAAAAATCGTTATGAACATTGTAGGTAGAAGTATAATTTTTAGTAAGAAAAAAAGTATGAGAAAATTTTTTCGGAGTAATGATGATTATGAGTAAAAAACGGTATTAGTAAAAATATTCGAAGAAAAAATTGTATAAGTGCCAATATAGACCCCTTTGGAGGATAGCTTAAGTTGAGGAAGGAATTCGTGCACTATTTTTTGGGATAAAACAACTGACGGATCAATGAAAGTCTTCGATTTTTTTTTACAGAAAAAAAATATCCTAAAGTAAAGGTTTAAATTTTTTATGGCATTTTCGTCCCTATGGCAGTGGAAACGGCGGGCTGTTGGGGGGCGGAGGCTAAGGTGTTTATACACGAAATTGGACGTCGACTCAGGCAGAAAGGGGAAGACCCTCGCTCCCAGTCATTTCTGGTGCAAAAGCTCTCTATTGTTATACAACGCGGCAACGCTGCTAGCGTTATGGGCACTTTTGCACCAGGAATGACATGAGGGGTAGGGGGAAACGTTTAAATTGTATTTTTATTTTTTATTTAATTGTGTCTATCTTCTTAATTGTAAAGTTATAATTAACGGCTACTTTGAATTTTGCATTAAAACAATATTACGACATTACAAAAGGTTTAAAGAATAAATAACCCAAAAAAAATAAAACAAATCGCTTATTTATTTTGACAATTTGTTGGACCTTACACCACAGTATGGCATCACTGCATCTCACTCAGTGGCAGAAAAGTATCAAAAACTCTCATTAGCTTCCCCGGTCTAAACCCCTACTTATGTAATAATCGTAATATAAAGTTGTTAACTTTTGACCACAAAGCGGACAACTTTTGTTTTTCCGACTGACAATGAACCAATTATAAGTGGAGTAACGGCCACATGCTAAGTTTAGTTTTAATGTCATTTAGTCAATAGTCAAATTATATTTTCTGTTTTGCAGGTTGTGAACGCTGTTATGTCTCTGGTCCTTATTCAAGCAGTGAAGAAAGAAGAGGAAGAAGTATCAGCATACAAAAATTAAATTTAAGTTTCAATTTAGTATCTTAAACATCTAATAAAAATGATATATCTATTGATTCGGGCACGTGTGATATGAATGAACTAAGTTGTCATTATTATTGTTGATGGATGACCAAACATGACAACCTACATGAGAATCAAGCAAACGCCTAATTATGATAGTAATAATATGAGATTAAGTTTCATTAAATTTATATAACTTCTTAAACTGAATATCAGGCATCCTTGAATATACCGTGAAAATTTAAGTTTTGTCTACTTGTCTCTCTTTCACGAATACGTAAGAGCAATAGAGATGCAAATAGACGATCGTACCAATTTGAGGTAACACTTCTAATGTTAAAACTGATATCAAAACTTAACCACCGTTTTATAATATTATTCTAGTATCTAAGATTGTATTATTGTTTTTCATTATTAAATTAATTGGTAGAAAATAGTTTCGGTCGTTTTACTCTCCTAATTGAATTAACTGAATAATTTTGCGACTTTGGGTTTTGCGGAGCGTTTTGAATTTCAAGTAGCCCTTTCTGTTTGAAATAATTAAGTGCGATACAGTAACTATTATTTAGTTCGCAAACTGTTCACGTGCTTAGGAACTAAAATTATATTTTACACGATGCGATTCGGAAACGCATTGTAAATTTCCTTTCACACATGTAAATATTGTAAACGAGTGGTATTTTGTACTTTTAAATAGAATAAATGTAGGTAAATAAAAAACTTATCTATTATTATATATAAACATGCAATGATCAAATATCACTTCTAATTGTGGGATGCTTGGGGAATTTTGGAAACTCCTTAAATATTAGCGTTTCATATTTTTTTCCCTAGATTTGTTAGGTACTAAACTAAACATTTTCAATAAAAATTTGTGACCATGGGTTCAAAAATCATGAATTATGCATAATCGGCCCAGCCGTTTTTGAATAACTACGGAACTCTACACTAAGCATAGCCCGACATGCTCTTGGCCGGTTCTTGAAAGGCATATGGCGTACGGCCTCCATGATTTATTTGTTCGTAGAACTAATTACATATACTTGTAATACATACAATTTTAATAATTACAAATGTCAGTATTGTACAGAGTTAATGAAAAATATACAGGTAAGTATTGAAATATTATGAATACCTACTGTTTGCCTGGTATCTGCATGGTACCTAGATCTAATCTACCAGGGAACCTATACCATTTGTCAGAAGACTCCAAAACTAACCTAAAAACTTGCATTATTTTATCACGCACTTCACATTATTTCTTAATTACAATCTTCGAACCTTTAGTTAAAATTATTAATACTTATTTAAAAGTGTTTCACGATATGTGTCAAAGACGTCAAATGCTATAGAAAGTCAGCCATATTTGTTTAGTTTTTTTTTCGTAGTCTACCAACGATGACGATACTCAACGACAAAATAAATAAGGTATCTATCAAACAGTACAATATCGTATAGTGTAACTGGGATCACGGAATTACTGAAACTAGTCTTGGTACACCTGACGCACGGACAGACGTGCTCTCTAGGCTACATTCTAAGCACAGCATCTAGTACTCGTAGAACAAAGGTAATTACTGAACCAACGTAGCTTTAGTGGCAGTGCGTACACATAGGTAACGATGCTTAATCAACTCTTCAACTGTGTGTTGAGAGATAGTCTAATTTGAGAGACAAGCAAAAGAAGGTAATAAATATTAGCCATATTGTCGGGGATAGTGCAATACCGCGTATCTAACACGTGTCAATAAGATTCTTATTTCAAACATACTTCTATGGAATCTAATCTTTATCTGCATGTGTTAGTTGGGCATTTTCGCGAGAAGAGATCCAAAAAAAATGTTTTTAAGGTAGGCAAATTTAATGTTTTTCCTACTCAGAATAACGAGTTCTTTCAATCTAGGAGAAAAAAAGTACAAGAAAAAAATGGTCCCACATTCTTCATACATTTCACATGCTCTCCACTTTGTAACCGCTGTACAAAGTGTTTGAAAAACGGTTACGTAATAGAAATAAAAAGTTGGGACACTTTTTTTCTTCTAGTAGGATCGAAAGAGCTCGAGATTCTGAGCAGGAGAAACATAAAATATTCCTGTTTCAGAAAAATAAGTTTTTGTATCTCTTCTCGCGAAAATGCTCAGTTACGGGGTATTGCACTATCCCCGAAGATATACCAATGAAAAAATAGGTACCGAGTCCACCAACGCCGGAGGTTGTCGTTGACGTCCTCAGCTTTCGCGGCTGATGCCTAAACGACTCGGCCACTCCAGCTTAGCGGACACCGGTCGATTTTCGGGTACATGCTATGTGTTATAAGACTAGGCGCCTTTGAGCATAATCTAAGGGGCAAGCGATAGGTGCTAGCCGTCTCCTATCCGAATGCCTTTCGGGTTTCTGGTATAACGTGAGAGATATGTTTATATACATAGTACCTAGGTACTTACTGTTACTTTTTGAAAAAAAAAATGTCGCAGTGCCCTTCAAAAACATTTAACTATTTACATTATATAGATGTAATTAAAAAAAGGAATTTAATTTTACATTTCAGTTAATAGGATTAAGTATAAACAAGCGAAAAGCTGAAAATATATTAAGTACGACGGACGAATACATAAATGGCAAAGGTAATAAATATCTCATAAATTATTCTTTAATTTAACGAGGCTTCATTATTTAAATAGGCAAGGATTTCATTAAAATGGAATTTATTTAACTACAAGTAAACCACAAGTCGAAATTAATTTCACTATACGAGTACATACCTACGACTGTTAACACTAAAGATCGGGTGTTTATTTATTCCCGGATGTTTAGCAAAAAAGTTGACAAGAGATTGTACCTACTCATCAATCTAAACAATAGGGATTTATTATCAGTAAATATTCAGTGACTTAATAAAAATCCGTCATTAGGTTGTTCTTTTTTCTCGTACAAACTAAAAAGTATTTGCAGCAAGTAACTGGCATTACTTTTCTATCTGCAAACATGCCCACACAGTAAACAATAATCATAATATACAGATGACAAACATTACAATTTATTACGCGTTTGAATAAACTTTAATAGTACACCAAAAATATATATATTTTTTAAGTTGCTGAAGAAAATATTTTTAAGTTTGAAGGTCCTACCTCCAGTTAAATTTATTGTTCTTGTCGTACGAAACCTGCTGTTTGCCAAACGCATCAAGCAGAGTTAAAAGCTTTATCCCTCGAATTATGAATACATTATTTTTGACAAGTCAACAAAGACTGACGGTTTTGTAAACAACAACAATATTAACTTCAACACAATACTCGCACTAAAAGCTAGACCATAATGCTGACCTTAATGGATTGACACCTACATATATTAATGTTCTGTTGGCACCATAATCATATCAACGATTTCGAACCTTTTGCCTTGGACATACGCTGTAAAGTGTATACTTAGTATTGTAACCTATCCTCACTTAGATAGTCTTTTGGACGTTGCGCCAATTTCAGAAGACAAACAAAACATGTAGTGATTTAGTGAACAGATATAGGGCAGATGCCTCGATTCTGTGGACTATGTGTGTCTATTTATTGCGCAAATCGGATAAAAAATATTTTATTCATTACATAATAAACCTTATTACTACCTGTACTAAACATAAAAAGTATACCTAATAAGTCTGCCTGCGACCACGGGTGTAACGTCATGGCCGAAACGTCAGGATATAATTAAACGTAAGTTTACGCGATTAAGACCCGTTTGTCTTTAAAATATACCTAATAAGGTTGTGTATAATGTGTGTACATAGGTACATTATTATGTATATAATTTATAATAACAACTGGACACAAAAGTTATGGTCTAAAATCGTACTTAATTTTGTTCCACCGGTAAATATACCTACGCACAACGGGAAATCTAGGGATCGAAATTATAGGTGTCACATGCGTTCCGCCAACATTGGAAAGGAATTATTTCCAAACAGCAGTTGTTACGAAAAAAACTGATACTCATTCTACAGTCGCAGATGCAGAAGGATGACCGCAGTTTACAAACGCTGGACGTGGCATTTGAACCCACCTCCATCGTTGATAACTTTCAGTATTTCGTCATTGGTCATCTCATCTTAGTGGTCTAATATTTAAAAAAACATACTCGTAGTAGTCAGAATACTAGTCTACTTAAAAAATACAACTCGAAAAATATTTGACATAAAACTATGAAAACGGATAAACTTGCGTATATTAATTAACTTTAACTTCATCCCGACGTTTCCAACACTTTACAGGGTTCGTGGTCTGCGGGTGACTGACAATGGGGGGAATTAGATGGATCTACCTCCATCAAAATAAGAAAGATAAGTACAAAACTACCCACAAAGAGAAATTATACTAAGCCACAGACAATACATTTTAACGGTGTATGTACATACTAAATTTGCAAATTAAGCTAGTTATTCGTTACCGAAATAAATAAAAAATCCCAGTACTAAAAAGGGGGGGGTTAACACCGTCAAACACATCAGCCTCACCTCACGGTTTATGTCTAGACTGTTCCTTTATCAAATGAACGAGTTTATCCGTTTTCATAGTTTTATTTAATGTGTAATCCTCGCGGTAACCGAAGAATATATCAAAAAATATTTAATAAAACAATTCGAGTTGTTCCACAAAATAAGTCATTCATTTTTTTTTTCTGTGGAGTCTTGAACCCAAAAACGTTAATGTGATAAAATGATTGCTCGTATCATGAAGTCAAGTACACATTTTAAAATTATTTTCAGACTATCAGTTATTTCGGAGTGGCCACGGTGTGCTCAAAAAGATCGGAATATGCATTCTAAGGCTGCTCAAATATTTGCTAGTACCCGTACCCTAGCCACTTCGATAATTAAAAAAAAAAATTTTTGTGGAATTTGACATTAGGTCTCATGATATTTTTTGTTTATTTTGATGTCTAGAATGCATAGTTTAAATCTTTCGCAATGCTCACGAGCACCGTGTTTCTGATGACGACTGTACCTATATGACTTCACTTTTAGATAAGGACTTCTTTTCATAAAATGTTTCAAAATACGTAATGGTTTTCAGTAAGTTACTTTAAATTTGATAATAAAAATTGCTAATCTTGTAAAGTGCCAAGACACACCTTGAGTGGACCTTTCACAAGGATAATTAACTTCACAGTTAATGGAACCTACAAATAAAATGTTTGTTTTAGCCCAAATAAGATGGGAAAATGGAAATATTATAAGAGCGTGCGCTAATCTTATGTTTGAACAAAATTTTCTTTGTGTACTTAGATCTTAAAATGGCATTTGTGTGAAATATTTTTCTGAAATATTTAGCTCATGACCTATATATAAAGTGTGTTGTTTTTAGTAAAAATTTTCAAAACAAAAATCTTTCATCATTTAGTTTATGTTTATGAAGGTACCTACATATAATCTCAGCGTCAGGACGAGAGATTGCAATGGTAAGTCTCGGAAAAACTTTATACGTTACAATCAATGTAAGCACTTAAACTTACCTAAGATTTAGGTCCTGATTTGTCAACAAAATTGATATTTTGTGGGTGCAATCTAAGTGACCAAAGTGCGAGAGGGTTCAGTTATTGTGATACCGGGATAATAAAATAAATGAATATAGATCTAAATATATTTATTCAAGGAATAAAACTACAATAATTAAAACAATAAAAAACTAAAATTACAATAGGTACAAAAAAAAACTAATACATAATACAAATGAAATAAAACTATGAAAACGGATAAACTCGCGTATATTAACTTCATTCCGACGTTTCGAACACTTTACAGGGTTCGTGGTCTGCGGATGACATCCGCAGACCACGAACATGAAGTTAATATACGCGAGTTTATCCGTTTTCATAGTTTTATTTCATGAGTAATCCTCGCGGTAACCGAAGAAAATATTACATAATACAAAATTAACACTAATAGTAGAAATGTCTAGATCCAAATGATTGAAGTTCCTTTTGCGAATAATTTGGTCTCAGCATAGTTAAGTAACTCTAGCTATGACTACTATTAAAAAAATATATAATATTAATTAATGCTTCGATAACTAACATTTGAGACCGTTATAAGGTTATAACAGTAAACGATGTTTGCGAATTGCATTACTAAAAATGTGAAAGTAGTATTTTCAAAAACTCATGCAAAGGATCGGTGTTTCTGTTTGACAAAAGTTTATTTGCGTTAAGCACAATGAAAACAACGCTAACGACAAAACACGAAGCCTTCACTCTGACTTTTCCGTTTGGGAATCCATTTCCGCGCCGTAACAACGAACGGCGCAGCGGAAGGCGCCCGTGGCTTGTATGAATTTTCCTACATTGGCATGAGAAGCAGCGACCAACTAATCCTGAGCCATCCCGCCCTTACAAAACCATTCACTTATACGAATCTGACAGGAAAAACAACATATACGCAGAGCTCCAAGTACCCCAGCGGCTTAGATAAAGAAACATATAAGTCTCATATCGGTTCATTTGCTACAGTAATAAGTTGTGATCCGTCGACGTATGATAGGTTTTCTTATTGAAGGAAATATTGTCATTAGTCACAATGTTTCTATATTCTGCAATGGAAATGATTTGTTACGCGAATTTCTCGGATACGTAATCAAAAATGTATCGATACTTATTATGAAGATAACTTGTGCAGAAAATATACGGGTAAATATGCGTATGTACCTACTTCATATATCGAATATGTTTCATGTTCATTGAAAAATAAATCATTGCAAAATATGGCCAACGTTTCCTGACGAGACTCATATATACGCTAGTGTAATTAAATCGGCAATCAGAAGGATACAAACTAAAAGAAGGCTGGTGCTCGGACGCATTCCTGCTCACATCCGGGCCAGAGCTAATTTCCGGCGAGGAATGTTTATAGTCGACAATCGACTCAATGTAAACATACGCTGATTCTTTTCACTTAATTGCAATATATGGCTCACAACAATTGTTTACTTTGGGATAGAATTGGTTTCTTTCTTTCTATCGAAATCTCCTCGGTAGGTACATTCGAAATTTCACAGTAGTACCTAATAAAAATCAGAATGTGGCAACGTAGCATCAATACAATATTAGGATCTCAAATAGATACATACTATTGTTTCACTACCTCGCTTACGCTTGTGGCTCAGCATGCTTGCACTACAAGTAGTATGCGAACTATAGTGAATGAAAACTGCGGCTCTATCGCGAAAAACGAAATTCGTAAATTTCGAGGATTTGTCTCTCTCACTCTAATAACGCCTTCGTTTGAGTAGCAGAGAAAAATCCACGAAATTTACGAATTTCGTTTTTCGCGGTAGAAGGCCTGAAGTAATAGGCCGCCCCTTGAACTTATGCAAAAGAGAGGAGATCTGACGCTTCTTCGTCTTCCTTGTCCGACCTTGCGAGAACGTTACTGATATTTGGTTCATTTAGTGGTCCATCCATATCAAAGGTCTGTAAAATTGTGGTTGATCTGGCATTAAACGAGTTTACTGCAGTGCTGGCATAGTGTTGCACTATTTCGCAAGGTGCATATGACTGGTTGTATTAAATTATGGTGCATTTTATAAATTGTTTGTATCGGAAATATGTACGAGTATATGTACAGTACATGTACCTAGTTATTTACAAAATATGAGCATTGAGGATACTGAGATACTACTTATTTTATTGATAATAGCATTCAAGGCACTGGGTCAACAAAACTAGGTATAAGGTATATAATACTTTTATGTAAATAATTATGTAATGTACAGAAAATAGATAAGTGATATAAATTTGACTATTTCCGTCTTTACCTGTTATTGTGGTGCAATGTGTGGTCCACAATAGGTAAGGCTATTAAGGCATCAACATTGGATAGTTGTGCCGGCAGAATAAATTGTGGTTACACATTTCAATTTAAACTGCGGTTCATCGATTCCCATTTTGGTGACTGGTAAAATAATATTTTTAAATAAAATTCTCAAAACTATCATAATTCACATATTACGTGTAACTAATACTATAAAATAAAAATTATTGAAAAAGGTACCTAATCGAAAAAAAAATGTTGTTAAAACCATGTTATGCAAGTACCTACTGCTCGCTGCAAAACTGTATTTTCGTTTTATAACTTTATTCATTTATAAATTTGGGACCTACGCTCTTTCAACCTAAAAAAATCTAGTGACAGATTTCCCACCAAACACATTATATTATAGGTACGTATGTTCATAGCTTTTGGAACTAGGCTCAATAAAAAAAAGTGGTTTTTAACTTTAAAATTAACTTTTGTAATTGCTGACGATAGTGACAATTTCGAAGGTATCAGTAAATTATCTGCTTATCAGGCCACAAACTCTGTTGCTCTGCACTATCCAGTCAATATGAACACGCATCGTATCGTACAAATCGTAAGCCTGTAGCATAGATGCAAGCGAGCCAGCAGTCAACGGTCGAGTGCATTCGCCGATAGCATTGCAAGCATTCCGATACAGTTCCCTTTCCGATCAGATCAGGAATCCTATTAACGACGGTTTATCCTAATGTCCAAGTCAAGGGTCTGACAAATCGTTCAATATAAACCGTTCAATATCGATAATATGTAGTTCGCTGTACGTGCAACAGTAAATGCATATAACAGAGCTAGATAATTGCTTGTGGTTGTGAAACAGTGATGAATGTGCATAATAGTAGATTGTACAGCAAGGGCATAAAGTGACCCATTTTTAACCGAGGCAATGTTTTGGTGTGAGCGAAGCGAAGACCAAAATAGTAGAAGAGGGTAAAAATGGACATTTATGCCCATGTTGTACCCTATGCTTTTCACTTCGTTTGCGAGGAAAGTAAAACACAAACACATTTTCACTGCAATTTACACAAGGGAGTTGTCATAAAGCGAAAGAAGAAAAATATAAAACCAATACCCACCAACTAATTTTTTTTTTTAATTTTCAACCTGTAATCAGAGTTTCAGTTGCTCGGTTTTCTGCCAAGTCAAACATTTCGGAGCATTTTTGAACGATAATCGATATCTATTTAATGTGATTTACTAAATATAATGACAGAAAATAAATAATTCTAATATTGTACTTAATATAAATAACATAATATAACAAGTTTTTTTAGCTACACTATTTTATTGCTCAATAAAACTGTACAACGTTTTAATTATTTGCTGTTGGGACCGATAACCTTAGCCTTAGAAAAAAAAAATACCTTTATGCTCTAGATCATAAAATGCGATTTTATGTCGTCTACGCACGACATAAAGGTGCACTTTTTGAGCATGAGAAGTGAAAATAGGTATTTCGCGTTACAGTTTTGTGACCTGTCTCATCCTTGAGCAAAAAGTTAACGTTACCTTACGTATTCTATATTTTGTATACATACCTACGTACAGGAAGGTCCATGTGACTGCTACTTTATAAATAAGTATCAAACTATATGACTTCATGGAAACTTTTGGACATGGTCATGATGTATTTGTGAAACTGTTTGAGAAATACTCGCATAAGTAATTAGGTAATGTTACATCATTGTTGCCAATTGTGAACCAATTCACACATTAAAGTGATTAAGAAAAACATTGCCATTGTCAGGTAACAAATAACGTCCAACGTAACTAAATACATTGGCAGTTTTCGTAACAAGAATCTCAAAAACATTTTCAAATTTACATACCTAGTGCGTATTTAACCACTAAGTTTTAAATTCATTGCCCTGAAGTATTAATTTCGATAGAAGAATCCTCACCTCTGAACTGGTTTCCATAGAATTTGCAAAATCGTTCGTAATACGAATCCGATTAGCCAGAATGAAATCTTCGGATCAATTTGCGGTTCAAGAGTTCTCGGCGGCGTGAAATTTATTCAAAAACTTCATTGGTCTTTCGACAGCACCGTACAATTTTTAAAGGGTCGTTATGTACTTTGTCCCACTTAGTCGAGCCGGATTGCCCTTTGGTTAGTATCAGATTAACTTTTTTCAATTTTTAGTTAAAAGATCATTTACAGTATTCCTTTCGCCTTTGCATTTTGCTCAATTTCGTTGAAAAGTATCGTTAGACAGATATTTGTCCTTAAATTTTAAAATTGTCATGTAATTCAATAGAAATAACTAAATATAGTTTTTTTTACGTGACGAAGGTAGACAACTGAGCTGATGGAAAGCAGGAACTGATGCTCATGGATATAGTGATCCAAAAATCGCCTATGCGCTGCCTACCCTGAGGACTTAGATGGATTGCCTCTATCTATGCCAGTAATTACTCCCCCCTATCTTACCCCCCCCCCCCCCCCACCGAAACACAGCTGTGCAAACACTGCTATTTAGCGGCAGGTTAAGACGGTGGTAGCTGTCCGCGCGGACCCTGGACGAGGTTCTACCACCAGCATAGTATATTTTGCATTTTAAATATTTATTTTAACCTTAAAAAATAATTATAACGCCGAGATAATTAAAATAGTTTTAGTGAATTACAAAGAAAATCACAATTTGAAGCTTGAGTTCATGTAAATTTTTGTTGGTCGGTCTCCAACTCAAGTATCGTAAAACACAGCACAAACTTCACCTAAACTAATATAAATACACGGCCAGGCAGCCGTAGAGGGATGCCCATTAACTAACTGCACCCATAACATCAACACATTTCTCAAGCTAACCGCCTCTCATTTGGCTACCTTAAAACTACATATAGAGCAGTGTTGCCAGATGCTCCGCATTCCACATTTTTCTTCACATTTTTCATGTTCATGGATCCGCATTATGGTAAATCGGAACCTCACTTTTAAAAATAATGCAATTTTGACACCGAATACATAATGATGTGAATATTTGGAAGGGATAACATTTACTGCTTTTTTATTAAAAGTGTCATTATAACAAGACGACGCGGAATAGGTACTTACATATAAACATAGTTTTATTAGTAAAAAATCTTTAAAAATAATGTTATTGAATTCCGGGTTTTTCTTTAAAATTCCGCATTTTGGTAGCGTGGCACCCGCATTTTGCATTACAGTATCCGGCAACACTGCTACTGAAGTACAGAGTATCAACTGAAGGACTTGTATCTATTATTAAGAAAAAAAAGTACAGATTACAGCCTGTTCATCCTTAGTTGTCTTATTTAGTTAGTAATCGACTTTCTAACCTCCAACTACACTTATTGCTCGAAAACTGCCTTGTTTTCCTGTACGTGTAAGATAGGTACGTGTACGTTTTACTTATTTAGTTAACCTTATTTATGACCAGAGATCGGAAAAATGTGCTTCATTGTTCGCAATAATATGGACATGACTCCTAAGTTGATTGAATAATTAGTCATTTAATCATTTTCAGAAAATTACATATTTGACACCGGTAACTATGAAAACATTTTTAAATAAGCTTCGAAATCAAATTTCAAGAAATTATTCGTTTGATTATTCATTTAATCAATTTTGTAGTCATGTCCATATTATTGCAAACAATGACGCACCTTTGTCCAATCCCTGCTATGACAGAAACGTGCACTTTTATTGTAAACATTTGTTTACTGAAGATACATGTAGGTAAATGGGCTTTACATTTACGCAAGACAGTGTCGAATTTATGGCTCGAACATTCACAGTGCAACAGTTACGCGACCCGGTCGTAGGTAAGTAATTACAACTTTATTGTGTGCTCGGCGGTGCTTAGCTGAGGATCCGTGTGCTACGGTTCGTATTAACCGGCGCCGCTCGCAATAGTGCTGACTCGGAAACTGTATGATGCCGTGCAGTAAAATAGGGAATCCTGAATTATTTTATTTATTTGGGCTTATGCATAAATCATGCGAGGTCCTATAGGGGGGGAGGGGGTCCAAGAAAAATCACGAAAAATCACGTTAGGGGAGGGTGGTACAAGGAGACATCACGTGTATTTTTATACGATGAAGAAATATTGGGGATTTCGGCGAGCGAACGTTAAAAGTTGAATGAGAAAAATACAGGGGGGGGGTCAAAAAGTAGCCGAAAAAACCTCGCATGATTTATGCATGAGCCCTTTCACGTGTTAATGAAATAGTGGTTTATGCAACTGAGATGTAATGGTTCTTAAATTTGAGGGTCACTGTTTTATAATAATACTCCCGAGAATTTTAAGAACCAGTTTTGAAATTTTGCATACAATACTTTTCCTGGGACAGGTAAATAAGAACAATTAAATTTAGACATTCCAGTAGTGGCAGAATGTCGTCGTTTGCCGCATTAAGAAATAAAAAACTACGGTCTTAGAACATTATATAAAAATCCATAAGAGCGGTGTTACTGTGGATACGACAGCAAACAAGATTTTAATGTCTCTATCAGTAATTAAATAATTGATACATGGAAGTAATCGAGTAAAAAACTTATTAATAGAGATTTCTAGATACATTAGGATGTAGGTGTAAACAAATTTCTGATGACAAATCAATACGCCATTTATCTAGCCAACTAAAATATGAATAATACTTAATATCGTTAAAAGTTAGTTTCTTCATTTTTATTGTTAAATAAGTAGAAATCTAAATAGATTAGGTGGTTTGTTAATAATCAAACCAATGCAGATTCATGTAAAAATATGAAGCTTGATAAAAAACAGTGATAATGAAATAGGAAGACTGCTACAATTTATTGATTACTCAAATTATGAAATAAACTTTTACAAAAGTGTATTTATCTAATACAACAAATAACCACATGTCACAGGTGTAAAAAGTGAGATATCTTAAATTTTCACATTATTTTGGCTCCTCTCTTTATGTACGTATGGAGCATGTACTCAAAACAATACAATTATTAATTTTAATGCACGCCAGTGCATACCTGGATATTAATTAAAATTAGACGTCTCGCGTCTGCCAGCTCTGGCCTGGGCAAGCGTGTCTTGAGTTTGCCTGCTGTATTTTTAAGTGGTATGCTGCGAAGCTGACGTAATGACTTTGCCAGTAGTAATCAGATATTGCATAATGTGCTCACGTTGTGTCTGAATTTGGTAATTGCATTTGCACTTGAACATGATTTGGATGCGCTTATGTTCAATTTAATCATAGTTTACATACGACGAAAACATAGATTATAGGCACATAAATAAGAAATATTGATTTTCTTTGTTGTACTGATCAGATGAAGCGATAGATTAAATTAATACAAAATAGAATATTTAAAAAAATAAGCAAACCTAAAAACGTGCATTATAATCACGCTTTTTTAGAACACAATCTTGGTTTATTGCGAACTTAAAATCTTAAACTTCACATACTTTTTTAGTTAAAATTATTTATATTTATTTGTATTACCATATAAATATATCTGCGAACATGTTTCACGATATATAATAATAATAATAATAATAAATATCTTTATTTACCCAAACACAGAAGTTACAATTTTATCTGGCGATGTCCGGTGTGCCCCAAACTAGGCTGAGCCTGTATCTTGGGACCCACTGAGTCCGTTTACAAAACATTCGTGTTTCAAAGTTATTGATAGGATCGGTAATTAAATTTGTTAGCATTGATAACTTAATATTTCCTAAGCTAATAATTAAAACACATGCTAAGAACAATTCATAAAAATAAAAATAAAATATATATATTAAAAGGGTAGGATAGTGGAAAACAGTGAGGGGGGTCTGAGTGAGTGAATGTGTGATGTGTGAGTGTGTGATGTGTGAATGTGAGTGTTGATGATAGGTGTGATGCGAGTGTGATTACAAGGCTTGACTCTCTATATACATGGTTGAAGCAAATCTTCTGTATCACTGTAAGAGAGAGAAGCAAACCATTTTTTTAAAGTAGCCTTAAGTTTGTAAATCGTCAGTGATTTTATCTCACAAGATTCACCGCGGGCCCTGCAAACAGCATTATATAGGAATGGGTGCATGTAATGAGCGGAACGTCTAGCATGTACGGATTTGATGTCAAAGACGATATAATTATGTCAGTTCAATAAGTAAAATGACAGTACCTTGGAGTGTATAATTTTTTGCAACTTTTTAATAACATTGAATCATAATAAATATTAAATAAGTCTAAAAAGTAATAAGTTTAAGAAGTAAATGTGCGAGCATTAAATTAATTAATTTTCTTCACATTACCTGTGAAATTTAGTATCATAAATGCCAAAGTATCTTTACAAACACCCGAGTTACAGCATAAACTCCTGTCAAGATTCAAATAACATCGCTACAAACTGAAAAGTACGTGTACAAATCTGAGAAAGTTAACATGTGAGCGAAGTTGGGTCTGCCGTTCCTGTCGGCCCCAATCACATTAGCTCTTTATCTGCTATCTCGAGTCAGCGGAGCAAACAACTTTCTGACACTATGCAAACAGCCCAACATGCCTGTTAAGGCTTCTGCTTTCCGTCTGAATAAAGTTATGTTAAATAAGACGAATAAACCCCATCCTTTAATTATTGTACTTGTTGCAATATGTAATGTATGTTGTACGAGTGATCTAAGTATTTAAGGTTTTGTTTTAATGCGTAACTAAATATTATTTTTATCATAATTACTAGTTTAGCTTCAAATTGATGTAATTCTCTTAAATTAAGTTTGTAATTAATCTTATCTTATCTTTTTAAGTTAGAGACTTTTGTATATAATTATTCGTATTTACAAAATACAGCCTTACACAGATCAACCTAGTAATACTGTTAGCTCAATTAATACACATTTTGAGGATATCGGAAATAGCTGTAATGATTTTGACAAACGCGCAATTTTACATAGTACTAAGGGGTTTAATAGGGTGAGCAATACATTTCAATTGACCTTATGTGTAGGAAAACACAAGTTCTCAGGAAGCAAATTTAATGAAATAAGTTAGGTATGAAAGCTGTAAACAACTGTTAGCTTCAAAGTTACTTTTAAAAATAAAATATCAAGTTTTAGATAATCATACAAAAGTACCTCGATGCATATTTTGCATAAATTCAAGAAGGATCTGCAGGATTCTTCATAAGTAGGTACACTTTAGTAAAACTTTCATCATTAAAACGCGAGTACCTAGGTAAGACTTACTGCTGCCCTAGCACTTTAGAAATGCAAATATTCCGCTACGCTAAGGGAACGGAAACAGAAAAAGGCTTCTTGAAATCAATGAGTTCCACCGGGCCGCTCGAACAGATGAAGATTTATCACCGCGCTGAAGAGTAATGAAGCTGTATTGCACTCCTGACTCATTAATGTAGACGATAAACAACAATCCTGGCTAATATTTTACAGTCTCGGTTGAATCAAACGTTATTAATGTCAGGTTCGAGCTTAATGTGAAGTTTACATTGAAGGCGCATTTATCCTTAAGCGATTTTCAATATTTTGGCGGCAATAAGAACAGCGTCACTAGCTGTCGGGGCGGACCAGAAAATTCTGTAGCCGTACCATGACTTTGCAAGTGTTGGTAACGTTAGGCTTTACTCGATATCTAAAGCAGGCGAAATAAAAATAAAAATCTAAACATCTGAAATAACTACCAAAGTTATAGTTAATTAACCTAATAATGCAATGGTTTGGCTGTAGATTAAACAAGGAAGGTTTCTACATGTTGATTCTTGATTAGTGATGGACCACCGACAAAACATTGAGAAGTTACCTACAACGCGTAACATTACATTAATTCAGTAACATTTCGTTAAAGATTAGCTGGCTCAATACAGCTTGTCAATATTGATTGATAATTTAATTAAATAAAGTACATTAAAATGACACCTTGATGATAATTATGTTTCTTATAGTGAGGAACAAGTCAGCTTTATGGTCACGGGTAAGTTTTATAAGTACCTACCTAACTTGAGGCTTAGAGAGAGATGTAGATGAGAGATAGAGGTCTATGTACACCGTATGGACTATGGACCCAGGAAGATTACCTCGCCAAGTGATGATGGGTCAAATAGCATACGCAAAAGACCTCTGGACGCCCGATGTTACGATTCAAGGACTCTTGCAAGCGTGATATAGTTTGCTTTGGCATCAGTACTGACGACTGGGAAGGACGTGCGTGCTGAAATGACACCTGAGTGGCGTAGGGACCTCAGCGAAGGAATAATGAAGCACGACCAAGTGTGGCTGGAAAAACTGCAAGAAAAAGAGACAAACGCCATCAAGCCAGTAGTATAGCCTCACCCGCAGACTCACAATACTGCCGTGCCATTCCTAAACCACAGTAACTGCCAATTTTCCGATTTTTGGTTTATTGGTGATCTATAATCAGCAAATCAAAACGCATAATCCCAATCGATCGGTTTTTAATTTGGAAAACTGGAACATGGAAACTCGAAACCCCAAAAGCAGTAAGTGACTAGTTTTTCCTGCACAATGCAATATAAAGCGCAGTAAAATGGTCTACGGCTACGGATTTTGGGCCGATAATGACTAAAACGCAGTACAGGTGTAGATTTTCATGATTTTTAGTATGTAAACTCATAGTATCTCATTTATAAAGAAACTAATTAAAACACAGTATACAATTTTTATGCTAAAAGTGTTGTACTGCGTTTCCAGTTTCATAGATTAATAAGCATAATTACTAGTTATGACGCAGTAGGAATAAAATAACGATATTTAAAGTGGTACACTACTGTTCAAATAAGTATCGTATTGTCATCTAAACTGCAGTAACAAGTTCATGAATGTACACATTATGCTGTATGTTGTATTACTTTCAATAGCAATAATACTAGCTAAAGGACAGTAGCACCCCAAGGGGCTGCAGTTTAGGCAGTATTTTTAACCGACTTCAAAAAAAGGAGGAGGTTCTCAATTCGACTGAATTTTGTTTTTTTTTTTGTTGTATGTATGTTACCTGATATTTCCGAGAATAGTGAACCGATTCTAAAATTTATTTTTGTGATCGAACGTGTATTACCCTGAGATGGTCCCATTGGCACCAAGTTGGGGTCTGATGATGGGATCCTGGAGAAATCGAGGGATCTCTTCAAATGTTATAGGTACATGTATGGCGCTTTTGGTAATTTTCATTCATTTACAAGAATTTGCATTCAGAAAGTAGGATTTGAGGAAACCAATGATGGAAACAAATCGGGAATCTTGGAGAAACCGGTTGAAGTCGGTTTTTTTAAATTTTTAATTTGGTGATTATTATGTTATTTGACTATTTTAACTGCATTTAGACGTTTATTTTAAGTGGCAAATTCGAATTACGAGTAGTTCCATCTCGGACCTTCCTTGAAGATAGCTTATAGTGATATCGTTAGAACATCCTGTTTAAGATAGTAAAATAATTATTGACCCATTTACAATTTAAAACAACTAAGGTGTCGTCTGTTGATAAACGAGTAAAAACTTATATAGTTAAACATATAAAGATATTATTACCAGTGATCGGTTTTTGGATTCCCCCTAGCGGGATTTCGCGTATAAAAAAATACGGGTGTGCCTATAAAAAAATATTGAACACTATTGTATTATACACACCAGAGCATATTTTATGAAACAGAAATATGGCAATATAATTAAAGTTTATTATTCAAGTTACTATAGGAGACCCGCCGGGGGAATCCAAAAAACCGATCACTGATTATTACCTAATTATTAGGTTCTTAAAAGACAAAAAAATAACCTTCTCTTTAGTTTGTACACATTTAATTTTGCTATGCGAGTTATGGTTCCTAGGTGGCGGTATCATTTTATAAAGCAATGCCTTGCCAACAAATATCATCGTTATGTCATAATATTGTTACATTTGTTCTTTATTGCGGTACCTCGCCGTAACGTATGAAGTAGATTATACATATGAATTATACGAATACCGCCAATACCGGTCAATAATCGAGTATTTAGAAATTTGTATTTACCTGTTTTGGGATTTGATAAGATTGCTACATACTTTTTGGTTTAAGTTTCTTTTACTGTAATTCCAGATGCATTTAACAAATTTCTTTAGGTTAGTTTAAATTCAAAGCTAAACATAAAATATGAAAGTAAATTCTTAATCATTTCCTTAATGAATTGCTACTTAATATATATACGTTGTTATTAAATTAGTCACGGATATTTAAGGGACTTTAATTTAACATCAAAACAATTAACTTTCACTAGAGATAAAAAAAAAACATTTACCGAACAAAAAAGAACTTTATAATTTATTTTCTAAATAATCATCCCATCATCCATCAGTAATATCCTGTCAAGATGTTTGTTTAACACTGTCTGTCATGGCCTTATTAAAGGCCTCCACAAACCGGCCGGCGGTTCTAGAATTATGACTAAAGAGGTTTCATTTATTTATCTTATTAGCAGGGTGCCTTAACGAACCAAATTTGTTTCCTAGTTTTCTCCAAAAAACATAACTAAAACCTATAACGTGTCATACATAAATATACTCCAGGAGCGGAGTACTATTGTAGTAATAGGTCATAATTGATGACAATTTATTATTTTATAGGGTTTTGTATTATAATATACAGTATTCTAAAGACTTTTTGATTTATAACTGACACGAATACGTAAGAAATTAAATTTAATAAAATTAATCGTAGAAGTGCTACGCCATAATCAGTCATGAGCTTACTCATTGAAATCAATGTAAGGCTAAATATAATGTGCCATTTGCTATGATTACAACCGATACTGGTACCTTAAGTTGATTGTTATTTTATTTCTTAAGAAAATGTGGTAATAAACTTTAATTTTTGTCTAATTTTTGTATTATTGACGACAAATCCCTAAATAAACTGTGTTTTCCAAGTAACTTTTAAATCGTTTTTTACATCCTTCTGTGTCTCACATTGGCATGAAACTTGATAAGCGTGTTTGAATTTCTTAATTATAAAATCATGTAATACTGTTACAAATTTTTGTTGTATTTTAATTACTTTATAAAAAAAAAACGATATTTTACTGCTGTGAATAAAGTTCGTAGCACGAAAATTCAATCAAAATACTAGTTAAATTACAGTACACTAGTCCCTTTTACTGCAGTTTAACCTGTAAAATGCCGCCTATCTCTAAAAAGCACGCAAAATTTGTGCAGTAATTGGTCATTTTACTGTGTCTTAATTAGTAATTGTTATATTTTTCCCTGTTTTTAAAAGCGCAGTACAAACACAGAATTTCGAAAAAAACACATATTTAATTTTAGAAAATGCAGAAGTACGTATTTTTTAATTTATCATATTGTATAATTTAAATGCTTCATTTTGGACAAAAAAAAATCTCAATAACTATCAAATCTTGGAAAATATATTACTTTAAAACTGTTTTTTGCTATTATCTCAAAATCAACTTTTGTCAGTTACTGTGGTTTAGGAATTGCACGGCAGAATACCATGCGACTTATGCGGCAAAAAATGTCGCGCAGCTAATAAGTGAATAAGTGAATGAAGGTAATGATAAGACTGTGATTAAAAACTTGCCATATGAGTGTCGAACTATGCTTGGAGTCGAAAGGCATTAATGGAACCCGATTTATGACTTAGAGTCCTAAAGTATGGAGATCTACCATTTACGAAATAATTTTCGTCTTGAAACTTTGAAATATTAAGTTTTATTAGCATACCTGGGATAACTCGGGGCATTTATACGAAAGTGATGTAGTAAAATATTTTATCGACTAAAAATATATCAATGTTACTGTAAATGACAACATCAAAATATTATTCGGCATAAATAAATATTAGGTACTTACTCTTCAATTAAAATAAGAAATAAATTTAAACGGGTAGTTACGCGTTTATTTTAAAATAGATTTCAAAATATACAATTAATATTAAAATATCAATATTTAAATTGTCATTTTGATTAAAATGACATCTGCATACTTTACTATCTGAAGAGGCCCGATATCAGATATGACATCGAACCTCTGTACTGCAATCGAGAATGTTCAATAAGCACATCTTTTATTATAATTATATCGACATCTTTTTAATCGATGTCGAATCCCTATTACTTGCCCCCAGTTATCCCAGGTATGTTTATTAGGATCAAAAAAAATAGAGAGATGGAGGAAAATTTTAAACTACCTTACCTACTGCTCACAGCAATATTTTCTAGTTATGTCTGTTGGAGATGGTTGTTCTTATTAAAATAACCACGAAACAACATAGTCCCCAAAGCTAAAATACATCATTTATGTGGTTTACTTACCGGCAACATAAGAAATTATCAAAGAATATTGGCAACGACGCAGCACTACTCCGGCCTCGCCTACAAAGGCCCCGCTCCGTGTCTTATTCGATTAAGCTAATCGACCTTCACTTACGTAACTACCCTAAGTGATTCCCGAAAGATTTCCCATTCATCGGGTTTAGCCACTCTACTCTATATTCGCTACATAGTCTTTTGCTGATTTTGTCGGTCAGCGAATATATTTGGAATCCATTCGCTTAGGTACCTACTTACACCTACAAAAAATATTGTTAATATATAAAGTCAATGGTTTTTAAATTTGATTAATAGTCATTTAGTTAAATATAAATAGCTATTATGATAGTGTATCTTCTTATCAACCATCCCACCCATCAATGAGTTGCAGCAGGTGTACAACACAGATTTTTTTTTCAACGGGTCTCTACACTCTCCACGAAAGCCTAAAAAGGATGTCTCAACCCCGCGAAAACATATCATGGGGCAATCTTCGTCAGCATTCAGCAATCTTGACAAATTCCACGGCTCTATGAAGGCTTGTGTTGTGAAGATTTATAATATAACAGTACATATTATGTACTCGTTCATAGGAAACAAATTTGACTCAGGAACAAATCATCCAAAGAGACCCTCACTTAGATTCAAACCTATTTTGCACCCTTATAATATTTTGCACCGTTATTTTGTGGTTATTATCGGTCGCTTTGTTGAAGGATAAATAACTGCTTGAAGATACCCGTAATATACTGTTATTTACGGATCTGTGCACATTTACAGGAAAAACTATTCATGTTTATTTTTTCCATTACTATGTAGGTCATCTTGGCGTGGTAACCGCCGTTATCTGGAGGAACACCGAAGTTAGCAAACAGGGATCTTTCTCTATCACTCTAATGACTCCTTCAATGGAGTGACAAAAACAAATCCCCGAAATTTACGAACTTCGGCGTTCGCGGTGGCATTAAATAATAACATCATAATTTAAGAAAATCATTTAAGGCTAAGTAAATTATTATAAACATTGCGTATTTATAACTAAATTTACTTAGTGTAAAAGGGTATATAGTTCGAGAAACATAAATTGAATGTTTATTTCTACTATAATGTAGGTAGAAAGTTACCAATTTATATTTCACGAACTATACCTTCGTATAAATTCGTCAATTTACAGGTCTTAAATGCTAAGTAATAGGTACTTTTTAATTTGGTGTAAAGGGATATAAATAACTCCCGCGAATGGATCGTATTAAGTACCGGTAAAAATTCAAGGCGATTTAGGTCGACTTGTACCCGTAACATTAAAATGTTATTCGAAAATATAGGTGTATGTCGCCTTGTACAGTCAAGTGCAAAAATAAGTATCGAAAGAATCCGTTCATAAATATGTTACGACGTTCTTATTATACAGAATTAGAGTGCACTGGGACATATTTTTGAACGTTTTTGTATACCCCTTATTTTGTCTTCGACTGTATCTCAAAAAAAGGGTTTGATTTTTCATGTAAAGTAATAATTTAAACATACGTAGAATCTTAAGCACCCAGTGGCAATCTCGGAAGAAGATAAGTAGTTATAGCGTTATATACAACAAAATCATCAAAACATCGTGGCAGATTTTACCATAAACAATAACAAGAAATTTTAAAACAATAATACATTCATATGTAAAGAGGATTCGACACAGGTCTGGGGTTAATTAAATACAACGTTGGAACCATTCCACCGGCCGTTACGATGTTATTAAATTGTTCAGCGGTAGTCAACCGCTTGTTTTACGATGGAATCAAATACCAAAGAGATTTAATTACCTACCGGAGTAATCAAATGTGTTAATTTGATTAACGGTCATCCGAAAATAATAATTGTACCATAAAACGAAACGACGGACATTAGGATTCAATTTTCAGATAGAATTGTAATGGTTTTCATTTTGGTAATTAAACATTTTGTATGCGCCCGTGTAATCGTATGATTGCCCGAAATGGGTAATATTGAAGGTTGATTCAGTTGTAGTGTAGTCAGTTACACGTATCAGGATATCACTGATAAATGAAAAAACTATGTTCTCATCATTCTTTTCAAAATATTATTGTACCGGGTTAATCACGTCGATAATTGCTCGACAACCTTCGACTCATTCATAGGATCCTCGACCGGAGCACCCTCGGCCAAAGCCAGACGTGTACTCCCGTGTAACCCGATTCAATAATATTTTAATATGTTTGAGTCTCACGTTAATCATAATCATTCCTCTTCTTCTTGAAGTATCTTCTCCAGAAAAAACTTCAGAGAAGACAGTTCCATTAGCTCAGCTGGCTTCCTATTCGGCAAAGACGTAATAATTCGCATGCTCTGCACTCTTTATTTCATTCTCACTTTCCCCTAAATATCTTAATTTCCTCTTTATCTTTTTTGATGTCTGTCGGTACCAGGAGCTAGGGATCGAATTTCTCGAGGGAACCCGTATTTTCTTCATACAAAAGACAGGTTCTTTTTTCGTTCTTCGGTATATCAATTCTGTGGTAATGGAGTAATTTAAAAATAAGATGTTGTTAGTTACATAACATATTGAGTACTACATAAAGAGTATCGAACATTTTAAAATACGAGTATTGGGATATTTAAAGTATTTAAAAAAAACCGGCCAAGAGCATGTCGACCCATGTTCAGTATAGGGTTCCGGGGTTCCGTAGTTATTCGAAAACGGCTGAGCCTATTATGTTCGAAATAGTTTTTCTAGAAGGCCACTATTCCTGATTTTTTTTCCTATTTTTTGGACCCACGGACCAAAAGTAAGAGGGGGGGGGGGGGCATATTTTTTTAATTCTGGGGCGGTTATCTCCGAAAATATTAGCTTTAGAAAAAAAGTTTATTTCAAAACCCTTATTTTTTTAAGCGACCTATTCAATGATATCGCGCACTATAGGATTACAGCTAGGGCTGCCAACCAAATATCACAAATATGCGGTACATTATCGAATAAATTGCGGGACTTGGCTATAAAATGCGGGACGCATGAGAAAGTGTATTAAAGGATAAAAACCGTCTACTATACGTAAGGAACTATTTTCTATCATTTTTGCCAAATATTTAGCCTGTAGTTTCAGGAAAAGGAGGTGGTCATTTTCGCCTATTTTTTTAAATAACTCCAATGTTATTTACATATCAAACATTAATAAAAAAATAAAAATTAAATATGATCACACTAAGTCCTCCATTTGAATACGTTAAGTATTCATATTTTCATTTTAGCATTTCCAATTTAGTATTGCCTGAAAAGCGGGACAATTGGCGTCCCGCACGAACTCTTTGCGGGCCGCATACTTTAGGGCCCCAGAAACGGGACGTCCCGCATATAGCGGGACGGTTGGCAGCCCTAATTACAGCTCTCTCTTCCTCTTCTACTACAGAGCCTGGCTCTTGTCGGTGGAGTAAACGCCATTCCGTTCGTTGTCCTGCTAATGCTTTGAGCTCCTGATGCGACACTAAATTAATTTTCTCCTACACTTGGTCCAAAAATGCTCGCCTTTGTCTCCCTCGGCCCCAATTTGGAGGATTACAGTAAATAAAAAAAAATCATCCCCCCTTCACCAGTTGGGGAGGCACCCAAAAAAAAATTGTGTACATATATAGTTTGTATAGTATATTAGTATCTGTTTTCTTTTGGTTTCTTTACCTTTCCTTTAAATTGACCAGTATAGAATACCCCTTGGCATTAAGTTTTAGACCATCAAGTTTAAATAAATAAATACTTATTTTTGTTGTATGCCTAAAACTTTAGTCAAATGCTGTTTCGTAGGTAGACAACGGCCTATGGTATTCTACGCTATGAAAGTGCCTTGACACGTTTTAGTTAGTGCAAGTAACCTATAGGCGAGAAGACAAAAATAAAGAACAGATAATTTGCACTTAAAGAAAATTGTGTCTCAACTATATTTGTCTTGACTATATTTGTTTATACTTTAGTACACTTTACCTTTACTCACGAATGACTAAGAAACACAAGGAAAATCAAAGACGTGTCAACAACAGTGTAACCATTATGTCAAAGATTTAACACCTTATAAATATTAACGTAAAATTCAAAATTGCTCTACTTTGTTGACCAGTTCCTAAACAGGAAATCCTTAAGTTTGGGTTTCAACGGCTTTGCTCACTCAGTTCCATATTAAAGACCAACCTGTGTAAACATTTGTGCGAAAAACAGACAGAAATATTTGTCCAATGTAAAACAGCTTCTGCGATAGATATAATATATAATACAATCAAAGTGAATGCCAGGAATACCCCAAGTATAGATGCCACAGACGAACTTTTTCCTGACAGCGAAAAAATGTGGATATCGAACAACACCGAGACTACAAACGTGAGCGATGAACATAATGTAATAGCGACAACGGAAAGATATACACACAGTGAAACGGAGTATGAAATTTTGTTCGTGATTAATCGCATCATATCGGTGTTATGTTGGTGTGGTGCCGTGCTATCTTTAGTTGCGTTTATCTTCGGACTTTTTTCTTGGATTTATTTACCAAAATGGCGTCAATTTCGGAACTATGTATTTCAAAATATATTATTTTGCTGTCTGATATACACTACGTGCCCACTTCATGTATATTACACAACAGATAAGAAGGTCACTAGGCTGTTTAGAATATTGTTCTCTTTTATTTTTAATGTCTTCATACACTGGCTTGTAGTGGCCACTGTCATGTTTTACATAGATTTTGTAAGAGTTTTTAACAGCAACATCAAATACAAGTTCTGGCTTTCGACTATATTTGCTTGGATGATTCCAGTGATAGTAACTGTATTATTTGTGTATGTACATTTCCCTCCAGCATATTTAACAACGGTCGAAACATTTTTTAACTTTTTGGTGTATATTCGAGTTTTAATTTCATTATGCTACCTTAAGGCTGACAATAAGAAACAAACCTGCCGAATAGTAGTCTTTTCCACATTAGCATTTTTTATAACTGGTTTTCTTATGTATTTTCCAGTTTTTGTGGCACGGTTTAGTCCAGTTATATTAGTATGGAGCACGAAGGTCATGGTAGCTCTGTTAATGCTAACAGCTATATTAATAAGCATTTCATTCGTTTTGATGAAATCAAACAGGATTTTATGGCGTGAATACATGAAACGAGTAAAAGACCTTCGCCGATAATTTTATTTATATAAATTATTGCAGTCGTTGCGGTGGCATATGATACAATTAAAAGATATATCAATTAAAATATGCTAATTTATATTCCGTACAAATAAACAAACAACAAACGGTACATTGTGTTTCATTTTCGTATTTCGTAAAATAGTGCAATAGGTACTGAAAAATTGAAATAGTTAGCGAAACGGGTACCATCATGGAGTACCAGTGACCAAAACCCGACGTGTACTCATCTAAATGGATCGAAACATATCAAGCAATTATCGATTTTAATTATATCAATTTGTTTTGTTGGTAAAAGATTGCAATAAAGATATATGATTCCGTTTTTCCTGTAATATTCATACATTCATATATATTCCTTGGCAAACTTCAGAGATAAAAGGAGATTGATATTCTTCGTTACATTTTCCTTCAGGTAATGCATATAAAATATTCTTTTCATCACACTTGCTGTCTAAGCGCGCCATTGCTTGCGTGGGCAGCGGGGGTAATAGAATTAAAAGTGAAATTCCCTAGGGAGTAATAGAAATGTTAGTACGTCATTTAATAATATTATGTCTTAAAACTTTTTTTTTTGTGGGCAAGTGTGATGAAAAACATTGTATGCATCACGGTCGGTAAGCGGAATACTAACTCGAGTCATAAAAGCCTAGCCTTCTAACACTCTCGTTAGTAATTCCGTACTTACCTCCCTTGATGCACAATGTACTATTACTATAATATATAAGTAGCTCTAGTTAAATGTGCATCTATAGCTTTTTCGTAGTCCGCACTTTTAACAAGACTGATTATTTAGCCGCGGTTAGCCCTCATACATTATATGGCGGATAATTTTGATTTTTTCAAAAATATCATATGCTATGCGTGCGCTTTGGCCTAGTTTATATTATAACTTATGCGAATTCCGAATCGATAACGTAAGTATACCAAGTTAGCTGCCAAAATAGTTCACAATGTGACACTAAGACAGACAGTAACTCCGTACCTGGTCAATTTCAAAAAAATTGTCACTAAACCTTAGTAACTATAGATTCCAACTTCAAACAAATGACGTAAGAGATGTTTCGTTAACAATTTTGTATCTTCTCATACGAGCAATGAGCAAGCGAATGCTGAGTGTAATACATTCAGCATTCGCTTGCTCATATAATTATAATTTAATGTCTATAAAAATCATTTTCATTTATTAATCACCAAATTAAAACTACAAAAAAACGAAACGGGATCTTGGAGACATTAGGATCCTTTCATCAGACCCGACTTAGTGCCAATGGAACCATCTTGGTATGTTCTGAAGTCGATTAAGAAATAATTATCGAAATCGGTCCATTTGTCATGCACACGCTTAATGAAAATTTGAGACTTATATGGTTTTCTCATGGATGCCATTATCAGAACTGAACCTAAATGGGACCAATCGGTAAACATCAGCTTCCAAATAAAAAAAGAATCATCAAAATCGGTCCACCCAGTCGGAAGTTCTGAGGTAAAACAAACTAATAAAAATCTCATCCTTTTTTGAAGTTCGTTAAAAATCATTGATACCTTTAAACACTATAGACAGAATATGAAAAAATATTACAAATCGATACCTCCTACGTATACTGGTGCAAGTGACATTTTTACCATTTTCGTTTTTTTGCATATTTGGGTTCAAATTACTTATATCTACAAGCTATAATTTTTTTGTGGCGAAATTACCGCTAGTTTTTGAAATAAAGTGGCGTATACTGATATAACTAACACCTTTTTTTTGGTTCGAACGTCGTATACTGAGCTAAGTGACTTGTACCACTATACGCAGTACACTTATCGCCGCGGGCGGAAGTTATACCAGTATGCGCGAGCAACACTATAAAATCTACACATAAAAGTAGGCTCTATTGCTTATTATTTAGCAATATTGTTGTTATTTGATTAGTTGTTATGTTAAATTAAATGAATTATGCGTAACCTACCTACCTAACTAAATATAAAAAAATAGTAGATTACTGCTTGCCAGCTAAGCTAATATAGATAGCTGAATATTAGCAAGGCCGAATACGAATACGAATCCGGCCAGCAATGAGGTAGTGTGTTTTTCAAATATGTAATAACACAGCAATACAACTGACGTTCTTTAATTATCCCACGATATTTTTTTTCATAACCGTCTTATGTATTTCGAGTGTCCCGTGTTCAATAACAATATATTAGAAGTACATCAATGTAGAAGCTTAGACAGAGCGCTTGCCTGCTAACCGCCTTATATGTGTACGGATAAGACCGAAAGGGACAAACTATGCTTATCGGAACGCTAAGTCAAGGGGTAAGAAGATACCGACGGCTGCTCATAAGCATACATATTCTTTGCGAGCCGATATTAAGAATTCTAATTACTAAATGAAATCAGAGCTTACAATATTCCTTTTGGTCCATGTTGAAATTGAAATTGTTTTCTAATTCATATATAATGTCTTTAATAATATCGTCTTCTCAAACCTACCACCAGTATTGGATGGACGAATGACACGTCGTTTATAATTTTAAGTCTGATAGCCCAGACAGTAAAAAAGTATATCAGCTACTTACACATTGAATTTTGACATACTTACACTAAAACAAAAGACGCCTACTTAGTAGTTCCAATATATACTTCTTTTAATTTGAGTCTTAAATTTATTACTAAGTAGTTACGTCTTACTGTACGCACCTAAGAAGTATTGAAGTATGGCATCGAATTCGTGTATATATTTATTTTGTAAAAGCAACGCCGAAATATTTATGTTGATGTTATTTCTTCATTTTTTTTATGTTGGCACAACAAAGTGGCTCCACTCCACCTGATCGTAAGTGAAAAGTAGAGCCCAAATCGCTTCAATTGTTATATTGCCTTTTGATGTTTATTTATTTATTTAAGCTTTATTGCACAAAATACAAAAAAATGTACAAATGGCGGACTTAATGCCTAATGGCATTCTCTACCAGTCAACCATAAGGCCAAACAGAAAACGAATAAAAAGGTGCAAAAAGAGACAAAAGCAATGTTATTGAAATCTAAAGCAAACTAATTATATCCATATATATAATTATACAATACGAATACATAAATACAATAGTATAATATACTACTACATATTTCCTACATACATACATACATAATGATAATGATGGACACTATTTACACTTTACGTGAATGTTGTAAGACATGTCTTGATTTCTTGAAATTAAAACTATGTTTGTTTCAAGACTTTCTTCCAGCAACCATTAATCCGGTAGGACACTAATAAGAACTAGGAACAATATGAAGAATAATAAAAAAAACACTTATTTAAAAATGATGGTAAATCAGTTTTATATTTATTATTTTAAGCGTTTATTTTTCTTTGTATTTATATACTTTTAGACTTCCTGCAAGGCCCATAACATACAAAAAAAGTTTCAACGTATACTGGTACATGATTAATCAATTTAGGCGTATACTGGTACAAGTGACAAATTAGGCGAAAACTAACCAATAAAAAACATCACAGCAACAACTCCGGTTTGTTTAGATATTTACGGTGCATGATACAAAATATACATCAAAGGCACTAAAAATATATCCGTATTCATCGAGTCATAGTATACTACGTATACAGTAGTTGTCTCAGTTCATCAAAAACAAGAACTCGTAAATTTCACGTATACTGGTGTAACTACCATTTTTTCAAAAACTACTAATTATTTCAAAAAAGTAAATATGTAGATTGTATTAAAATGTATTTGTTATAAATTCTTGAAAATATCACGAAATTATTTCATTGTATGAGCTAGTTACAGAACTTTGTACCTTTGAACAGCTCTCCTGGAAAATGATGATTTTGCACTTGCACCAGTATACGTAGGAGGTATCGAAATGATCACGACTCGACTGATTAAAAAAACATGAGCAAGATAATGTGAAAACTAAAGAAATACTAATTCAGGTATAAGTATGTTCAAAATACTTATCTGAAGTTTTAGCAATATTTACAAAGCAGTTGACTTTAGAAGATACGATTTTAAAAGCAGAAACCGGCTATCAATTTGCTGGTTCATTCATATAGCTTTAAGATTTACTGCAGATAAAATACAATGAATAAGAATCTCACAGATATTTAAGACTTTTAGGTGTCTCTTACGCCGCGGCCACTACATCGGTCTAAGGCGACCGGCTTAGCGAAAAACGTATGGTGCTCCCTCTCGTACCTATATCGGCATCCCGCTCCAACTCATGGATTCGCTCGCCGCTGGTCGCCTTAGACCAATGTCGTGGCCAGGGCATTACATTGCTTGCATATCAGATCGAATTGAATACACCGAAGAATTGGCACCTTCCTCGTAACAACGCATAAGTATTGCAATGCAGCGAGGAAGTGCCGCCAGCATCCTCGGTACAATGCCACAAGGGCCAATATTAGATATAGGTTAGATTAGCCAGATTTAATTTGTTCTGAAACTGAAGACCGATGAAAAAATACACATAAAGATTAATATTTGACAAATAACAATAATAATATTTGTACGCATATTTTTTTTTGATTTCATTTGAAGGTAAAATTTTAACGGAGTGAAATTTTAATATGCGACGCAATATTTTTAGTAGGTAATCAAATAAGTTACTCAAAAAATTATACTGAACATGTTCTTGGGCATGTTTGGATTTATCAGAGACTGACTGAAACCAAGTGATAACATCAATTTATTTTAAAAATCATCTCAAAATTGGAGATTAGCTACCAAGGGGCCACTTTTTATCAGCAATTAATTAATTTTCTTCACTGGACGTCCATAAGGATAGCAGCAGCAGCAGAGGCGGCCGAAAGTGCCAAGGTAGGAAAATACAGTGATCTCGGCGCTAACTATAATTCTATCCCATTCGCCGTCGAGTCGAGACCCTGGTTCCGTGCGGCTCTGGTGCTTTGAGTCTCTTTAAAGAAATTTCAAAGGGGCTCAAAGACACCACAGGAGACCAAAGCGCTAGCAGCTACCTCGCTCAACAGATCAGCCTCGCGATACAGCGGGGTAATGCTGCCAGCATCATTGGTACCATGCCGCGGGTCCGTTATTAGATTTAGTTTAGTTGTATACAGTGTGTGTCTATGACCCGGACTTTTACGAAAATGGGTAATAATACACATTACTAGCAATCGTTTTCAAGTATTAGCATTTGACAAATAATTAAATTGACCGTACAATTAATTTTATTTCCTCCGAACGATCAACGTAACGCGTGTACTGCTTAGTTGTGAGTGGCTGCGATCTGTCATTGTCAAGTGCAAATTAACGATCCATTTTGAAGTACATTGCTTCTCGATTAACTTTTCTTAGAAAGTTAATTACTTTTAAAATTAGCATTTTGAATCGAATAATGTTCACGGTTTGGCTAGAAAACTGCACCGCATTCCTTGGTTTCGATAAAAGCCCGTATCGTAGAGACACACTGTATTTTTATTTATAATGTAATTTTAAAATATTATAGTTTTAATTGTATATTTTGTCCTAATAAAAAAAATATTATAAATAATAAAGTTTCAGTATAGTTCCCCTTTCGTGTCGTCTTTTCAAATGGACACAAACTCCAAAGAGTTTTGGAGTGCACTGTAAGGCAAGTTTTAACGAGCCGCTATTGACTCTGAGCTTGTCGCGAGACTAGCAACTTGTAAATCTCTATTTAAACAACAAAACTTTTCAATAATGTGTCGCTAAACTATTAGAAGTTTCTACGTGATCTACTCACTTTTCGTGCAAGACTTGGCTTTTATTTAAGTGTCTTCTCTGTTACGATATCCGGGTGTTGTTAAGAGATTAAAGTAGGTACCTATGTCATTGTTATAATGCCTATATACTCGTAGTTACTGTTGAGATGCTATACTTCTAACGCTGATTATTTGTTTTCCCCTCACTAGCTCGTAAAGCGCTCGTTTATCCTTTAATACGAGCGGGTAAAAACGCTTTTTACACACTTGTGAATAAAGTAATTTGACATTTCTCTAATTCCTGTTGCCCCCTACTGCCTAGTATAAGTGGATCTGTATGACCGTAGTAAACATGCGCAATCGGAGCTCACATGTTAAATTGGTCGTTTCTCATGTGACTTTGTAAGCCATTGGCAATATTTAAGCTCCATAAGTAACTCTATTCTACGATACGTTTCGACATTGAGTTTTAAATAGTTTCTTTAAGTTAATTTACATTTGGATGAGATTTGTAATCATATTTCCTCGCGATAGTGAGGGGAAAAAAGTTGTATTACACTTGGCGGCAAAGTTTGTTCAACTCTCATGCCTTGAGACCTTCGCAATGCTCAAGATTCCAGTTTGGAATCTTTCGCTAGCTCAGGTCTCAATATTGGCACGACAGTTAAACAACAACTTTGCCCCCTTGTATAATAAATGACTATTTTATGTCTGCAGTCATCACTTCTCAAAACTGTTTGTATTTTAGTAAAATTTATATATTCACGCCTCTGAGCAGACCTCAAATTCAGAATTGTCAATATACAATTTCCCATATTGGCATTTTGTACACTTTATCCTTAAACATGTTCAATGCCGAAACTTAAAACTACTGTCAAGTATTACTTTTAAAAATAGTTATAAAGCCCATTATTAATCGAACGGTAATTCTATCTTATAACTTTCCTCAAACCCTGCAATGTATTATGAAGTGACGATTGTTGAAACCGCGCACGTGTATTCAATATTTGTGTTAGTTTTTAGTAAAAAGTCCCACTTTGTCGCCTTTCTTTCCTTCGTCGCACTTTGTTTCCTTGTATCTTCATATGAATAAACTGACAAAGTGGCTTTATGGCAAACGACAAAGTGGGACTTTCACTAAACTCACTCACATTTGGTTTTACTTTACAATTATAGAAATTCGACAAAGTGCCATGAAATGTCACAAGGTAAGTATACAATTGTACAGCCACGAACTGGGATAATTAAACCACTTCCCATTATTCATAATGTAGCCATATCATATATCAAACGTAGTCACTGCTATTGTTGAGAACATTGCCAGGCTCAACAATCCGTTTATGGTACATCCAATTTTGCGAATAGTTATTTGGCAATTTTTCATAAAGGTACCTATTATTAATCATTCCGATACAATTGTCAAGTACCTCACTACATATAATCTATGTAGGTTCCTGGTACGCTACCCCAATATTTCACGGTTTTATGTAACATTTTCAGGGTAATCTCGACTAAATGTCAGTGTGACAATGTTCATATTTCAGGTTGATGAAAGTAGAACATAGAACCTTGTAATATAAGGACAGCGAATATTTATATTTGCATATTTCTAAGAATGAACATTTGACCTTAAGACTATGATGAGTCTAACCCTCATGTTAATAAGGATCAATCTATAACTGTCAAAAGTTCATTCTTAGAAATTGGCAACTATTATTACGATAATATTTTAAATAAAATCATCTCAAATAAATTTGTTTGAAGATAATTCAATTGCAAATATTTTAGTTGTCAATTATTTTATTTAGATAAATTATCTAGATAAAGATAACGGGCCTTGTTTGTTCTTGAAGCAAGCTCAGCTAAAACGTCAGGTCAAACTGTCATACTGAAAATGTTCATTAAGTAAAGATAATTTTATTAATCTTTTTATTCAAACGTCAAATAATTTATTTAGTTAATCATTCATTCATCTAAATCAATTCATAAGAACAAATGTAGGATTATTTAGTTATTTAAATAAAAGATGATTTTGATATCATCATTTTGGCCAGCCTCCGTAGCCTAGTTGGTAGTGACCCTGCCTACGAAGCTGGAGGTTCCGGGTTCGAATCCCGGCGAGGGCATTATTTGTGTATTCGTTTATCACAAATATTTGTTCCTTGGTCATGGTTGTGTATGTATTTAAGTAGGTATCTATTTATATGTATCTATCTATTATATATATCGTCGTCTGGTACCCACATCACAAGCCTTAATTGAGCTTACCGTGGGACTAGGTCGATTTGTGTAAGATGTCCCAAGATATTTATTATTTATTTATTATTATTATTTATATCGACCCGGTTATTTGTAAAAAGAAAATTTTGGCCAACTCTGTCAGCAATTATATTCACCTAGTGACACATCCGAAATGTTATACATACATACATTTATCAATATCAATGTCAAAGGTTCGGAAACAGTGTTCACTACCAGTATTAAATATTTACAGGTGCCGTGTACAGTCAAGGGCATATGTATGTATACACTATTTTATCTTCTTCCGTAATAATAAGGTGCAAAAGTGTATACATATTTTTTCCCTTGACTGTATGTGTAGGCACGAACTGATGGCGCCGGAGTAAGGATAGTTTAAGTAAGAGTGGCGTTACTAAGTAAGCGGGATGTTTTATAGAACAGTGTACAATGCATACGAATGCGTGGCATGTTAATAATACACTTATGTTTTATTTAACGAAATTTTATCTTAACTGCTTCAAGCATTGCCGACTTGAGCACAAGATGAAAAAGATGAAAAAGCTAAAAATCTAAATCATTTCATAAAAGTGATAGTTAATCACTCTTAGCTACCACAAATAATACATTTGCTACAAAAAAGCGGAAAGAGGTTAAGAAAAGAAAAAATAATGAAACTGTAGTTTCATGTAGAAACGTCGTTGTGCCTGCAAAAACCGACATGTGGTTGTTTTTTAATTAATTCAATTAATACTCTGTGTGTATAGTGGCTAGGTTACTATTTCAATGTCATAAATCAATCGCATAGCGGATTTTACAGGCGCAACGACGTAATTCTGTCATTGCGCAGTTATCTTCAATCGAAATAAAATTAATCCGAAATACAGAGGCATGATTTTAAAAGTGATACTAATGCAGCATTTTAATAAATTCATCTATAGTCTGTTCAATCTCATCCACAGCTATGTGTAGGTTTGTACCTAATAATTGTTTGAATGAATATTTTGCTCTCAACATAAACATATTTTTTTCGCCAATATTCTAAATAAATAAATTGATAATAATAATTAATGCATGACACACAAGACAAGATAATATAAAAAACATATCGACAGAGAAAAGTTGGTAAATCACGAAATGGACCCAGCTGAGCTGGGGCCCAAGCGCACGCAATTTGTTTGCTCAGATCGCGAATCGTCTGTTTGACGTAACTGGATGCTTAGCCAAGTTGCCAATCGCTAACGCTTAGTAGCGTATCGTAGCTTTCCCTCTCTGTCACTCTTTCATATTAGTGCGACAAAGACAGCTGCCATTCGTTTACAATGAAGCGCTAGCGATTGGCAACTTGTCTAAGCACCGAAAGACCGAAGACCTGGCGACTTCCTCGCACAACGCATCAGAAGGTCGAGTGTAGGTAATAACTTAAAAAAACGTCTCGATCAAATTTACATACAAATCACGATGAAATGTAAACGCGATCGAAACGTTTTTTATAAGTTATTACCTACACTCGGCCTTCAGTATTGCGATACAGCGTGGAAATGCCGCCAGCATCCTCGGTATAATGCCACTAGGGCCAATCTTAGATATCGTATAGGTTAGGTTAGTTACATTTAATTTATGTATGTAAATTGATGTACAGTTTTGTAAATAAATATAGTTAAAAAAACCCACTCAGCGTAGTGCTAGCCCGAATGCCCATTTGGTGATGCCACGATACACAACAAAGAGAAAAATAAATAAATACTAAAAAAAAACATGATATAAAAGTATTCGACTCCTCAGCAGTGCAAGTATACTCAGCGTAGTGCGGTGGGCGGCCGCGGGCGGGGTGAGGCGAGTATTAGGGGCGATTAGGACCAGTCGTCTGCCGAAGCCAAGCTACAGCGCTACCTAAGTTCTGACGCGAAAAGGCTTTGCCGACCGACGGCGGCGCTTGATGAATGTTCGGCTTGTGATTGCCGCAGATCGAGTCTAGTCGAACTCGATGCAGTTTGAATTTAGGAAAGACGCCTTTTTAGATGGTTTTAGGTCATATTTTTTATTTAAGAAAGAAAAATACGCAATTGAAACAAAAATAAAACAACGCCATTTAAATGCTTCTGATATGAGAGAGGACATCACACATGCCAATCTTGCGGACGTCACTGTCGCTCCCGCATCGGGCTTTATAGTCATTCTAAACACTGCCGCAAAAACGCTGCATAAAATCATCTGATCAAGATGTCAAAGGCCTATGATGAGGTCATATTTAGCGTGATGTGTTAAATTTTAATTATTATACATTTACAGAGTAACTTTTAAGTCTTACATTAAACATACCTATTGTTTTTTAAGTTCCTAATGAGGCATTTGTAATTGGGTACATATATGTAGAGGTATTTAGATACAACTGTTCAGCGAAATTAAAATCTGACTTAATATCATTATAATTATATCTATCGGTGTCGTTTCTGATAAGAATATCCAACCGAAAGAAAAGTACGCAATTGAAACGAAAATAAAACAACGCCATTTAAATGCTTCTGAAATGAGAGCCTAACAAAGCAGATTTTATCTCAAACGAATAAAACGCTATGACAGTTGACTACCTTATCAACACAACTTTATGGCTACTATTAAAGTCTTTGGGCAACAATGGCCGACCCAGGAAAACGTTTGTTTCAAAAAATTCAAGCTGCATAACGTTCGAAGAACAATGTTACGTAAGCGAAGTAAGGTATGAAAAGAATTTCAGAAGTGCTGACTGCAATTCCCTTATGGGGGCGTCTAGGCGGTGAGCACTGAACGTTGCAAATCGCTCGTTCAGCACTTCAGCCCGGTTTAGAATATTCAAACGGGCAACATTATATTTTTATGTCGCGAGCGTCGAGCAATAAGTTCGAGTATTACCATAATGCTTTGCCGAACCGAGTATGAATGCCTGAGCGCGAGCTTTGTTCGAACAGTTTTATTCTATTACACGACTAAAACTTTAAAGAGGACTCTCAGCCGACTGGGACAGCTATAAGCACTAAATCAAAACTTTCCCGTTAGGGGCGGGTCCCTCCTCGAGTAGTGTTCGCGAACACGCTAGGAAAACGGGTGGGCTTGCCGATTGTCTATTTTCCATACATTTAATCACATTAAGGGACTGACAGAGCTGTGATTGTCGGGTTCAGTACCTACTGGTTTGTACTACTAGCCTGCATTATTAGAACAGCGCGCGAAGATCCTATCCAAGAGCAATCAAGATCTATGTAAAATTGATTATAAAAGTGACTCGTTTAATGGCCGTTTTCTCGCAGAAATAGGTAGTCATTTTCGCTGAAGCTGGAGGTTATTCTAAGAACTCAGTGTCATTGTTTCAAGGCATTATTTATAAAATTGAATTTACCGAGTCAAGAGAATAGGACTTTTCAACTTGTTAATACTCTTAACAAGGTAAAGTACGTAGGTAAGTTACTGAATACATTACGATGAAATAAAAGTTTATTTTGCCTTAAACTAACTAAATTTAATGATTTAAGCTTAACAAGTTAAGCTTACTTCAGTAAATGTAAAGAAACTCCAAAGTTAATATTTTTCAGTAATAAAGTTTTAATATGTTTATGCCAGTCTTGGTCGAAGATAAGTGGGATTTTCTGAAAAAGTTTTACTTCCTAGATGAAGTAAGACATAAAAATTAAGACAACCCACAATTTTATTGGTAATTCCTACATTACATCACATATTTTATGTCCCTCATCTACCGTAGTTCGGGACCCAAGCATCACCTATCCACGAGTGCATTTATGTATTCACCGCCAGGGCTGTACTGTACTATTTCCATCACACTAGCTCGAAAATGATATTATTAAATATACAGGAATAGCTCAATGCTGCCGATGTTTTGACTAATTCATGAATAAATCTGTTACCAGTCTAATAAGTCATTTCCACGTACCCAAAATCGGATTCTAACGAATACGATTCTAGCCGTATGCCAATATATCAAATCTTCAGAGAATTGACCTGCCGGCAATGCCAATTAATAATCGTGTCCGAAACACGTCACACGCCAATGGCGCGTCGTTAGTCCAGCGTTCACCGTAAATCATACCGCTGCCGATGCTCTGTCTAATCTTTCCACCATCAAAAACGTTAATTGGTTGTCTAGTATACGAGTTGCCTAATGACAAACAGAAACAGAAAAACAATTTGGGCATACAAGGGTGAGGCTGTAGCTAAGACTACGAACAAATAAAACATGGAAACCGCACGCCATAACAAATTACCTTTCAAAAACAGTCCTGAATTTTAGTTGCCAAATGTCTTTGCCCTCTTAAATGCATCACGGCAATGAATTTCAATGACAACCTATAACAACTTAAACCGCCATTTAAAAAAAGTTGTGATTGGTCCATCAAAGTTTTGATTGGCGATATTCTATAAGCATTTGTCAAAGATGTTGCGTCGAAATATGCGCGGTGTTAAGTAAAACACTATGTCCTGCCCATCTTGGCACAATTGAACAATCGTTTCTGGGGGCATTTTTGAGCTGACGTTAGACGTCCATGTTACATTATATGGTCGCAGAGCTAAGATCAATATGCAGTATCAAGATAATGCAGCCAGAAATAAAAATACATTTGATGCAACCCCGCTTATACTTATCATGCTCTAAATGATGAGGTAGGCTCAGGTATTGTCTCTTGGGGAGCTACCGCGATCTACCAATGCGATTCAGTTTAGGACCTAAACTGACTCTGAATGTGTCAGTCCCATTAGTATATTTGCCAACCACTGACAAGCCAAACCTAAACTGAATCGCATCTAAGAGGATGATCTCTTACCATGAGGTAATGAGATCAAATCAACAGTTGTGATACTTGTAATATTCTAGGTAGGTTGTATGACGAGTTGACGACCGGCGGGTATGGGATCCGCATTGCATGGCCTCACGCATGCATGCAGGGTAATGCGGCATCTTGGCAGTAGCCGAGGCCATCGAAGGGCGTCATCGTGACACGCTCGCGATCCCATGTCGTCTTCGTAAACGGTAAAGTGTACTGGCGTGGGGTTTAGTCGAGTCACTAGGAGTGGGCCAAAGAGCGAATGAGTCCCACATAACCCTCCATTATGTGCTTCCTGGGGCCCGAGGGACGATACGTAAAGGCATAAATATTCCCTACTCCGACAAAAAAGGTATGTAGTTCGTATTAAATTATATTTTTTTGGAAGGAACGTCCCCAGTCAATTTAGAAAAATGTTGAATTTTCACCATAACATACCAATCGCTGAGAAAATGACATACCTACCTAAATACCTTTTTTTTGTTTAGGGGGGAGAAATGCTTTAAGTACGCATACCGTCCGGGTGCGGGAGGTGACCTGAGCGGTCATGTGGTACTCCCGTTTGGCTAATGAAGCCTACGGTATACTCACTAAAAATGCCCCCCATAAGCCACGTCGTCGCCTTTTTGGCGGGATTACGATAACGCTCTCACACACATTCGCGACCCCGCCTGCGGCAGCTGCTTGCGAGCAGCTCCTTCACGGATGTCCGAAGACCATCCACGCTGGGCACGCCAGATGTACGGGCGCGCCTTCCTCCTCGGTTTCCATCATGAATAGTGGCGGACCCTCCCGAGGCGACCACAAAGGGACCGTGGGTGCCGGTAGATTTACCCAGCGGCATAAAAGGTCAGTGTGTTATGCCGCCGACCACACTTCGGCTGCAGAGGATAGGGATACCTCTAAACTCTATTGGCCGGTTCGGCCTACTTTAAAAAACTCGACTACTCGTATATCCATGTTTTTTCTTTCAATATCGGTAATTGGACTGATAATGTTTATAACATTTATATTTGTTAAATGCATTCAAACATTTTCTTAAACGAAGGTCAAAAACATAGCCTTAAATTTAGGTAATTCGGAGAAATAATTACAGTTGTAAATAAACTTTGATTATTGAGTTTCTACACTGTTGTTCCTATCGCATTGGTATGTTTCTTCTTAAGAAAGCAACCCTCAGCGGCTGCATAAGTATTTACAAAGTTGGCAATCCGTTATTTGTTTAGTTTGAACTTTGAACAATGTGTCGGAAACACGTATTTTTAGTTCGATGTAAAATATATCCGGTCTACGAAGTTCCAAATAGATATCGAGAACTTCACAGACGTCTGTTGAAGTTGACTAGAACCTCGATGCATTTTGTTATAAGATTTCGCAAGTGTATTTTCGTACGTTTATATCTTCCGTGAAACGTGAATATTACCATACCTACTTAGCATACCTGGGATAACTCGGGGCATTTATACGAAAGTGATGTAGCAAAATATTTTATCGACTAAAAATATATCGATGTTACTGTGAATGACAACATCAAAATGTTATTCGGCATAAATAAATATTAGGTACTTACTCTTCAATTAAAATTAAAAATAACTTGAAACGGGTAGTTACACGTTTATTTTAAAATAATTTTCCAAATATACAATTAATATTAAATTATCAATACTTAAATTGTCATTTTGATTAAAATGACATCTGCATACAAGTTTTTACTATCTGAAGAAGCCCGATATCAGATAATTATGACATTGAACCTCTGTACTGTAATCGAGAATGTTCAATAAGCACATTTTTTATTATAATTATGTCGACATCTTTTTAATCGATATCAAATCCCTATAACTTGCCCCCAGTTATCCCAGGTATGCTACTTAGTTACTTAAGTCAATATTATTTGTTTCTATTTGGCCCCATGATCAGGATATAAACAAATATGCCATTATTATTAAATCTAAAATCGAAACCATGGTTCCTAAGAACAGATTTTGATATCTTTCATAATTTACAACTTCCTCATAAGAAGTAAAAAGGGCCGTTGGGGGCAATGAGTATTGAAAAATAAATTTTCTCAAACTTGCTACGGAATGTTGATGTTACTTACTTTAAATGAAACCCGGAAATACTATGTATCCGGCGTCATGTGCTAAGATGATATGTAAAGAGATTTCATGTATTTATTTCACACCTAGGACTGCAAACAGTGCAAACAAACTGTTTTTTTGTTTTGAAACATCAAATTGTGACACTAGGTGACATTCAGCCACAGAAAAAAAAATAACCTTAGAACTAATGTCTATACCACCAGTTAAAATGATACCTCAAATAGATTTAAAAAAAGTTTGGCGCGAATGTTTTTTTTTTAATGTTTTACGATACTGTACTATGGTTTATTTACAAATGAAATAGTATGGTTCGGCGAAATCAGTTCGTTTTATTTCATGGCAAGTTTGAGAAAAGCACTATACAAATCTCGGCGAGAAACAGGGTTATAGGCCGCGTATCCCTATCTGGCCTCAGTTCCTTCGGCCAGATATATCTACTTGGCCTGTAACCCTTCGTTTCCCGTCCTCTATAGTAATGTACTATTTCATTGTTTAAAAACAATGCATTTCATTAAGTTTTAGACATCATATTTAAGAGCTAACCATTCTAGCCAACCGATATCCAAAGGAAAAGTGTTTTTTAAAGTTTAGGTTCGATTGTTGGCCCGAGTACACGTATTTTTGTAAGTGTATGAATTCAGTTTTTCTTTTTACTAAAATCGACGTCATGGTTCCTAAGACAAGATTTCGCCATCTGTTATGGTTTCCAAAACCTCCATACTGACCGATGTGGATTGATCACCCTGTTAGTTACACAGGGTTACCCAATTATTTATTTAAGCAGAACTTGTGTCCTTGCTAAACTTTTTAAGTTTTTACTGGGCTTCTCTTTTGCTCAATCAATAAAGGTGATTTTGGACTTTCAAAATAATAGGTACTTAGGTGAAACTGAAAACATGAAAATATCTTTCTATTTAACAGTGTTGTAGATAAGTTTTCTAAAGTAGGTGGCAAAATCTAGTTATTACCTATTATTTATTCTGTAATTTTACATCGTAATCTTTTTTTTTCGTACCTCAATTTGGAACAGCTGCCAAGACCAGAAACCATAAGATGGACACGATCTTAGAGTGTGGAGAATGTCAGGGAATGAACTTATCAATATATAGTATATGTTTTGAATTTTTTGGAACCAGTAGGATTAGAGACACTATTTCGAGGCGACATAGACTATTTCACCATCACCACTATCATCAGCCTATGATAGTCCACTGCTGGATGTAGGCCTCTCCTATTAACTATGCGTATGAAAGCACTAGGAGGTAAATACTCATATCGCCACGCTGGACGCTTGCCCAGCCATTACTGCAATCGCCAATCCGCTTGGATTGGCGATCGCAGTAATGTGTCCACTATGATGACGCTGCTGCCCATCATCAATCTTTTATCAAATAATGGTCAGTGACACTTCAATCCCTTAGTCGACTCTTACGACACCCGCAGGAGGAGTTGGTGTGGTGACAAATTTATTCTTATTGCCATCACCACACGGCTAGACTATTTGTCCCTCTTTTATTAACATATTTAGTAAAAGACGGGGAACCTTTCTCGCGGCGGGCAACATACTGTGGCACCAAACTAAGCGTACTGCAATGGAGCAATAATGCGTTAAGTTCTATATAATGCGTATATGTACATTGCAAAGGGCACGATTTACCGTAACCATAGAAAAAACTGGCCAAGAGCATGTCGGGCCATGCTCAGTGTAGGGTTCCGTAGTTATTCAAAACGGGCGGGGCCGATTGTGTTCGAAATAGTTTTATTTTAAAGTATTCTATAAGTCCACTGTTCATGATATTTTTTCATATTTTTTGGACCTACGGATCAAAAGTCAGAGGGGGGGGGGACACAATTTTTTTTTCTTCAGGAGCGATTATCTTAAGACCGTTATTCTTTTTAAGAGACCAATTCAATAATACCCAACCGAAACTATAATATATTCCGTTTTTGCCATTTTGGGTACGGAACCCTGAAAAGAGTATCGGACAAGCCATCCTTAAATTTACTTTAAATAACAGCTATTCCCACTATATGATAACGGCCTACCGTTCAAAGATCAAGTAGTTTGGAACTCGGTATCCCGAAGTAGGCAAAGTACCTCAGTAGTTGTTGTTTTCGTGGAGTGCTCTATTGGTTTCTGAATAATGAGGATAAGGAACAGCTTTAATTACTTATGTTAGTCTAAATTTAGACAACAAGTTCTGGGAAGGGACAGACAGGAATTAGTATCAAGTAACTGAGAAACGAGAAAATTAGTAAAATTATTACTTAGCGCTATTATTAGGTACAATGAGTAGGTATGTTGCAGGTAGGAGTATTATACATTATCATCGTCAGCATCATATCAGCCGAAAAACGTCCACTGCTGAACATAAGCTTCCCCCAAAGATTGCCACAATGACCGGTCCTGTTCCACCCGCATCCAGCGGACTCCGTCGACCTTCACCAGGCCATCAGTCTACCTTGTGAGGGACCTACACACGCTGCGCCTTCCGGTACGTTATTATATTATACATATATTTATATAAATTTGTCTATTTTATATTTTTGGTATACTAGTAACCAGACCCCGAAATTCTGGTAGCATTTTGAGCAGTCATAGGGACTTCTCATTTATCGACTACCGATTATACATATGTATATCGATAAATACAGAATACAATGTAAAATAATAATTATGATTACAAGTATAAGTTAATAATAGGCGGTCTCAACGCTCATGAGCGATCTCGTTTAGATAATTTTTGAGTGGCTAAAAATATTAAATAGCAATTCTCGTAGCAATTTCAAGCGAAAATGTTTAATAGTAGCCATAAGAAATCCACAAAAATTATAATATAATATTATTGTTTTAATTTCTATTATTATTTCTAATATATCGTCGGCTGACAAGCAAAACTCACTATAAAAACTGTCACTACTCTAGCAACCTCTTACGTCAGCATTGAATCAGAACTGATATACGATCTCTATTTCAAGCAGGTATTTGTTACTTAGTGAGTTTTGGTTGGCAACCGACGATATATCGATAATTATCGACATACATATATAATATAATCGGTAGTCGATAAACGAGAAGTCCCTATGACAGCTCAAAAATGCTACCAGAGTTCCGGGGTCTGGGGCCCATTTCTCGAAAGCTTGTAACTTGTAATACAAGCGGAAGTCCTTATCTAATGAATAGTGTCAAAAGAGACTTCCACTTGTATTACAAGTTACAAGCTTTTGAGAAATGGGCTCCTGCTCGTAACTACTTAAAACGATCAAAACGATAACCATGCGTTCTGGTGAATGTGCCTGGTTAGATTCAATATTCAGTTGCCAGACGCACTGACCAACTTAATTAAAAACTTAAACAGCCAATAATCTCCAATTTCTTAGAATATACCTACCTATTAATAAAATAAAAGACATCTATTGTATTTTCTTAGTACAGATGGTGCCTTTTTTGGCTCTAGTGCGAGATGTGTGTCATTTTACGTCAGGTCCAAAACTTCGGATGGCCATCTGCACTAAAAAAACGTCGTACGAGACACGTGCAAAAACGAAATTAAAATAATTTGGTTGGAGTGACAGGATCAAATATGACATTACATAGCGAAAGTCCACACGCCATGACCATAAAAATATATAATAAATTAAATTAAATTTGATGATTTAAAAGGCGAAAAGAATACTGTATTATTATTAAGATATTTAAAACAGAAATTAATTGATAAATGTTATTATAATTTTAAAGAATTTTTCAATGACCATAATATTTAGTTTTTATTTGTAATTTTATAATTCTGTAAATATTGTACTTAGGATAAGGTAGTAGTTAAGACTAGTTCTAATGTTATAATTATTTACTGTGCCTTTACACGGTATCATATCTGACATGTATTTTATATGAAGTTATGAATGTCATGATAGCATAAATAAATGAATTTGAATTCGAAACGAGTGGCGATGTTTTAAATCGATACGAGTTCATGTTTTTCGCACTTGTGTAGGTACATTATAATCTGTGCGTATTTTATTTTTAACCGACTTCAAAAAGGAGGAGGTTTACAATTCGTCGAAATCTTTTTTTTTTTTTTATGTATGTTCCCCGATTACACGAAGACGCGTGGACCGATTTGAAAAATTCTTTTTTTGTTTGAAAGGGTATACCTTCTAGTTGGTCCCATTGTCACCGAATCCAGATCTGATGATGGGATCCTGGAGAAATCGAGGGAACTCTTCAAATGTTGTAGGCACACATGACATTTTTCATTTATTTTCGAAGACTAATCAAGTATTTGCGTCTAGTCATGAACGTTTTAAGTTGGTGATCTGATGATGGAAGGTACAACTCCTTAGCATTTAGGAGTTGGGGGATAATTCTTCAAGTATAACATATTTCGTGCATTTTGGAAGCTATTTGAGTATTTGCCTTTAGGTGGCCATCCTTTCATGTTGGTTAGCTGATGATGAAAGGTACAACTCCTTAGAGATTAGGAGTTGGGGGACAATTCTTTAAATATAACATATTTCATGTATTTTGGAAGCTATTCGAGTATTTGCGTTTGAGTGGTCATCCTTTCATGTCGGTGAGCTGATGATGGAAGGTATAACTCCTTAGAGATTAGGAGTTGGGGAATAATTCTGTAAATATAACATACTTCATGTATTTTGGAAGCTATTTGACTATTTGCCTTTAGGTGGTCATAGTCTCATGTTGGTGAGCTGATGACGAAAGGTATAACTCCTTAACGATTAGGAGTTGGTTAATTCTTTGTATTGTTTGTTTGTGTTAGTAGTTATGACATGTTGGTTAGCGGTTAGTGATTCTTTAAATAATATAGGCATGCTAAGGCTGTTACCTATAATCTTTGAAATTATTCATACCTGCTGATGATACAATGTATATCTCCTTGATAATGGGATAATTGTTTGAATATTTAAGTTATTCAGTTCAGGTTTTCTCGCGTATTACAGTGCAGTATATTCTAATTATAAGTATTTAGAGCATACTAAATAAAGATTTTACACTACTAAAAAGCAAAAAATAAAATATTTTAAAATAAAAATAAAACCGCCTTCAAAAATTCGCCCGAACTTAAAAGTAAAAAATAATTTTAGTTCCTACTTCTTAGGATTTCCTACCCAAACCTTTAAACCTTTTACCCTAAATAAAATAAAAAATAAATATCTTGGGACATTTTACACAAATCATCCTAGTCCCACGGTAAGCTCAATTAAGGCTTGTGATGTGGGTACTAGGCGACGATATATATAATAGATAGATAAATATAGATACTTATATACATAGACAGCCATGACCAAGGGACAAATATTTGTGATAAATAAATACACAAATAATGCCCTCGCCGGGATTCGAACCCGGAACCTCCAGCTTCGTAGGCAGGGTCACTACCAGCTAGGCTACGGAGGCTGACAAACCTCCTGGCTTAGCACCGACTTCTAAGAAATCTGTAAGATACCTAGCCATAATATTTTATTTCAATGAATAGGGTAAAAGGTTTAAAGGTTTGGGTAGGAAATCCTAAGAAGTAGGAACTAAAATTATTTTTTACTTTTAAGTTCGGGCGAATTTTTGAAGGCGGTTTTATTTTTATTTTAAAATATTTTATTTCACCCTTTAAATCGACATATTATACAGCATATCTCAACTCAAAATCTGGCACCTCTACATACAGGGTGTTTGGGATAACGATGTAGGAATTTCTGGAGGTCGTAAAGGAGACTAATTGGAAGAGTTTGAACCCTATATACCTTA
>JALPQI010002170.1:0-113107 GCA_025490895.1 Thaumatotibia leucotreta
AGCTTCGATTCCTAATGTCAAATAAAACAGCTAGGATTTTAGACAAGGCTGTCTCGACGTCGAGCTCGTTGACGAACGCAGCGTCGAATGTGTCAATAAGAGAACTGAAACACACGTCTAAGTTCAGATGGCCTACCGTGAATTTCGAAGTTCGTAACCAGAGGTGCCAGTTTAGGGGTTTCACCCCTAAATTGGGGGATAACTATATTAGAACCTTGGGGTTTTTCCAGGGGCTCAAAATATTTAAGAAGCATATTTAGAGATTTTTCCATACCATGTTTGTTCTTTATATCTATGGAAAAAGATTTACGAAAATCAGAAAAAAATGTTACTAGAATAAAGTTGACTTCCTTAGAGTGACGCAGTTACAGGGACAGATGTACTATACGATTTTCAAAGTTCGCAGTAGGCCCTCAAACCTCTTGACCCTTGTTTTATCTAGGAGATTTTTATAAAAAATACCTTAGTTATAGCTTACTCTATAATGTTAAACAATTTGGGGTTGGTAAGGGGGAGCTGTTCGTAACGAGCATTTGTCTCTGTCACTCTAACGAAGCCGTCAAAGTCGTAACAGAGACCGAAAGTCAAGATTTACGTTTTGTAGTTCGCGGAAGGCCTTCAAGCAATAGCTGCAGCGCTCGGCGAGGCCGGAGCAAACAAACATTACTGTACCTACAGCAAATAAAGCCACTGAATTGCAGTTCTTTATTATTTAGAGGTAAGCCACTGCGGATGTTGGAATTAATCCCTCTGTAGGCATTTATTTATAGTGGGACCCTTTCCAAACAAATGTATTTTAACTCGAGGTCGTACATGGTAAAATCGGCCCACGCATAATTTAGTTTTGTATGTATTTCATGAATAAGAATCAGTTCCTATTTCAAATCAGTCTTTTTTATTATAATCAGAGAGAGTAGACTAATCGCGGTGTTAAAGTCATACACTGATGTTTTGTTAAAGTCGTACATGACTAAAATTTTATTTAAAAATCAGTTGAAGCAAGCACTGTAAGAACTCAATATTGATACACTTTAGGGTACCAAGTTATAAAGTTTTTTTTTCAATAAATTTTTGTTGACTTTTTATTTTTATACATATACGTTTGTCAGCCTCCGTAGCCTAGTTGGTAGTGACCCTGCCTACGAAGCTGGAGGTTCCGGGTTCGAATCCCGGCGAGGGCATTATTTGTGTATATTTATCACAAATATTTGTTCCTTGGTCATGGCTGTCTATGTATTTAAGTATCTATATGTATCTATCTATTATATATATCGTCACCTGGTACCCACATCACAAGCCTTAATTGAGCTTACCGTGGGACTAGGTCGATTTGTGTAAGATGTCCCAAGATATTTATTTATTTATTTATTTATACATAGATTAAATTTAACTAATAACCTATATCTAAGATTGGCCCTTGTGGCATTGTACCGAGGATGCTGGCGGCATTTACTTGCTATATCGCAACACTGATGCGTTGTGGAGTTTAAAGTTAGGGTAAACTTGCCTAAATCGTACTCCTGCCTAAATCGTACCCCATCAATATCTTGTGAATTGAAACTGCTGAAGCAGTGCAAGATTTATAAAATTTAACAACTTGGTCGGTGTGTTACATCATCCGAGAAACTACCCCACAGTGCCACTCCATCGAAAATTATTCAACAAGTTATTAATTTCGCTGTTTTAGAGTCTTAAGGAGTTAAGGTCGACTCTTAAGGATTTCAATTTTGATCGCAATGAGCTATGTAAATTATAAGTATTTTGCTTAATTCTTTGCTTATTTACGCTATTAATTACGAGAATTACTATCGTCAGTTTAACAAAATTTTTTTTATACGGCAACTTTTAAATCTTAGTTACCTTATGCCTAAATCGTACTCATCACTTTGTTCTATTTCGTACCGGTACGTTTTAGAAATAATCGTTTATTTGACTGTATATATTATGATAAAACATAACCAATAGATCATACAATACTTAGTCATGTAAGTTATTGAAATAACTCTCTGTGTATATTGACAACAGAAAATTAAAAAAAATAATAAATTTGGTCAGGCTCATGTTGTAGGGATGAAACAGAATAAGAGACAATAATTTGTGTACCTACGCGATGAAGACTGGATCCACTGACTTTGTGCTGGAGTCGAGAAATATGCTTGTAATTTTATTTTTGACAATGCAGTCATGAAATTATGCAGTCCGACAAACAATTAAGGATTGAAAAAAAATCGTTAAAATGTTAGTTTTAAATCTGAAATATGCAAGCAAGGAAGTCAACAATACATTATTATATAATAAGATAAGTGGTTAAATAAATATTACTAATATCCCTAAATATCATTGGTTATGATTACGAGACTATAAATAATTATATAATCTTAATTTCCATACTAAGTTAAGCCGGTACGATATAGGAATACAGAGGTACGATTTTGGAATACATAGTCTTAAATCGTACTTTTTCCACTTTTTTTTAAATGTATTTATCTCAGAATATATTTAAGTTCAACATTAATTTGTTATTTTAGTCGATCAGTAAATAAATAAAGATTATTTTGATATCATACATATATTAATTTCTTATTTATATATCCTGATATTTAGCACTTTCTCTTAAGGGGTACGAATTAGGCAAGTTTCCCCTATTAATCAATATATTTTACTATACCTCCAATACAACTATAAGTCGAATTGTCATGTATGACTTGAGCACTCTAGATGAGTTGTTATTTCTTTATGATAATAATTGTATAAAATTTAGTTTGTGAATCATATTGAACTAAATAGGTGTGTTTGAGCTTGCTTTATATGCAAGTCAGGTCTTGCGTGACCAGATTTATCGTGTAAGTACAGTCTTTAGATATTGTAGCTGCATTTTGGATGAGCAGATTCTAAATGCAATGTCGTATAGTGGAGAAGCAATTAGATATGTTTGTGTACCTAATTGTTTTTTTTAAGGAAAATATAAAACCCGTAGACTGTTTGTGGACACTTGTAATAGAATAAGGCACTGGTCTCACCGCGACCTACTAAGCTGCAATCAAAATATGAATTCGTAAAATTAGTAACGAATTGTATGCATTGACCGATTTATGTTTATACAAAAGATTTAACTGTCAATACTTCCTTATCCCATAAGTTTTTGAAGATCATCAACATCATACTGAAGTCGCAATGAACTAAAACGTGGACAGGAAGTTCATTCCACAGCCGACGCGTACGAGGCAGGAAATTCCTCCTAAACCGAACTACAGAATCTTGATTCTTTAAGTAGTAGATAGCATTAAGTCGCTCCATCCGTACGCATACAATAAGATTAGATAAGTTAGGCAGGCGCCTACCGCGATCTTCGAAGATCGCATCTCGAGCATCCGTCTCAATCACACAAATGAAGACTTCGTTGGAGTGACTGCGACAAATCCTCGAATTTCACGAAATTCCTACCAGTCTAATATTTGGCTCAGGCAATTCAAGGCCGCGCAATCTCAAGTGCTATGGAGCAAACGTATGGACCCATTTACGACTAGAATTGGACATTTGTATTTGAAGAACTTTATTAAAAGAATATAGAGTCTAAACTAGAATAGCAAGTGTTGTGATGTATTATTTAATCGAGAGCCAGGGTCAACTCACCAATCAATGTATATTCCATCGTCTTCGTGAGTGAGTGAGAATTGAAGAAATATAAACTGACGCACATGAGTTGTAAACGGCCACAAGCTACGATAACTTCTTACCGTTAATTGTTTTTTATGAAGATATGTATAATTTTTTTTCACAATAACTAATATTTCATTCATTAACAAAGTTAGTAAAACGATATAATAGAAAACGTAGTATTAAAAAGTTTTAAGCAAATGACTAAATATTTGTCACGCCTGAGACATGGAACGTGACTTTGGCCCAGTATAATATACATATACAAATATATACCGGATGCGAGGGAAGAAAGAAAGAAAGTACATTTATTCTTAGTAAGGAAAAACACACTATTGTGTTCGCAAACCCGCTTGCTCAGTGTGGCGATTATGGGCAATTACCGCCTAATGCGTCGATATGCTTAACAGGAGAAGCCTTCGTCCAGCAGTGGACTGATTATAGACTGATGACGTAAGGAAAAATAAAAGTAAAAAGAAATACAATGGAACCGTTTGCAGTTAATTATTGATTTGTGAAAAGGCATTAATTTATCGCTCCTATTACAGATAACCGGTATTAACAATTACAAACAATTGAAAATAGGTATGTAGTAGTTACACAGAACTAATGAGCCGATACGGACCCCCGCGAAGGTCGCCGGAATCTCAACAATGCAGACAAGGAACGGGCGAAAATCTACTCTATCTGTATTAACATATAGTCGAGGTCGTGAGAGTCGATGAAACATTCTGCTTAAGCCAGCAAATATGATGTGAGACAGATTAAATCTCGATTAGGTTACAGTGTATATGCAAAGCCTAAATGAAGCCTCGTAACGAATTGGTCTCCGGATGAACCTGGATAAGACGAAGGTCATGTTTTAATGGCCCAGTAATTATAGATTGGCGTACGTCTCGAAGTTGTTAAAGGTGCATTTAGACCAAACAAGCATTCGCTCATTCTATACCCCACTCTATGAAATCAACAAATTTTGACGAATCAAGTTTTCACTAAATGTTCGTTCGTCAGCCCACGAACACGTAAATGCTCCCTCAGAACACTTAAAGGTGCGTTCAAACCAAAAGAGCATTCGCTGTTCTAACCCCTCACTCTACTAAATTCGATCGTTACACAAAACATGATTGGTTGATTTCGTAGAACGGGAGATAGAACAGCGAATGCTCTTTTTTGAACGCACCTTAAGTGGAAATGCGGCTTAAGACGTACGGAGCCGAGACGTGGACACTGACTGTGGGGTTGATCCATAAGTTTAAAGTCGCTCAACGTGCTATTCAAAGGGCCAAGCTCGGAGTTTCTCTGGAAGACAGAACTCGGAATGAAGTGATCCGCCAGACAACCAAAGTGACTGAAATTTTGACAAGAGGTACGAAATAGCAAATTATAAATTTTCCTTAACTGTAGGCTGTAGGTATAACCTGTGTAGTTCATTAAGCCGAATAAACCTCGACCATGAAAAAAAACCTAGTGATAAATGTATAGCAACATTAGCTACGCACTTAACCTGTATGAATTGCGCACATTGTTAACAGAAGGTCTACCGCGAACGTCGAAGATCATAAACGAGCATCCGTCTTTTTCACGCCAACGAAAGCGTCATCAGTTTGACAGGGACAGATGTCTAAATTCACGATTTCCGTAGTCCGCGGTAGGCTTCAAGCAAAGCGCCCCGCGAAGCCTCCGCCTACATCACCAAAACAGGTATCAATTATTTTTAGCTACCTTATTGCAATAATCGTAAGGTTCATAATTGCTATAGCATTAGGAGTTTGGTAGAATTAGATATACCAATCGAATAACTCGAATATAATACAAAGCCGAGGTTAACTCAAACAACTTCTTGTATGCTCAAGCTTTGACAAGGCACGGTGCTATACAGTAGCCTCGCTCGTCCTGCCCGTATACTAAATTAGAGCTTTTGAAATTGAAACCTAATGAGTTCGAAAATATAATCGCTTTTCTTTTGTTCTAAACAATCGAATATGTCCTTTATAAATCACATTGGGCAGGACGAGGGTAGCGGACGTTCATACACTACGGTAGACTCTTCTCATCAGACGGGCTAAGTATATAACAATATTAATATAATAATTGTTTATTAAATAAAGTATTGTAAAAATTTTGATCTTTAAGACTAGAAAAAAAAAGAGAATTGTTGTTTACCAATGCCTGAACTGAACTAGCATTTCCTGTGTTTCAGGCGAAGAGGACAATTTTTTCGTATGTTCATATTTAATTGTACGCTTCTTATCCAATTAAGAACAAATTACGATTTCTTGACACTAAAACAAAAATTGATTCTCATAACAGTCATAACATCGAATAACTCGAATACAGAGACAACATTTTGATTTGTCTACATTATACGAAATACGAAATGTATTTATTTTGACAATCACATTTATCATATTAAGGGTTAACAATTTGCTTATGTCTAAACTTAGAAATATTGCTGGTGTAGGACCTCGTGCTGGGTCCGCCCGGATAGCTATCACCGTCTTACCCGTTAACCTGCCGCTAAATAGTTAGTACTGTGTTCCGGTTTGGGGGTAAGATAGCCGTTGTAATTACTGGCATAGATAGAGGCTATCCATCTAAGTCTTCAGGGTAGGCGATTTTTTGGTCACTATGTGGGCTGCGAGCTCAGTTGTCTACCTTATTCACATAAAAAAAAACACAAAAAATAGCTCGATACTTAGATCGAAAGTAATAAATTAGAATTCAAAACATTTGTCCGTGAATCTTTCATCAATTGTCTCCATATTGGAAAGACAAGGCTCAAATTCTCTCGATAGAGATCGAAAGGGATCGTAATGGAGTCAAGGCAAACGGGAACAGCTGATCGGGCGCACGACGCCATTGTTCGCTCGTTACACATTGGTTATGTGAACTGTTATGCTATGTGCAGAGATCGGCAACTTGTTTGCCGCCCAACTTTAGATTCGGTATCTCATTCTACTAATTACACTTGCGATAAATATATAAAAATTAAAATACAATTGTACACAACTCGACATAGTCCCACGGTAAACGACGTTATAATAGATAGGAAGTTGAATAAACAAAAAAGAACCATAACTAAGAAACAAATATTTTGTAATAATGATAAACACACAAATAAATACATAGTCTCGACGGGATTCCAACTCGCAACCTTCAGCTTTTGTAAGCTGCTACTTGTTTTGCCATAGCTATCTAAAATAATTCGGTATTAAACTACAAGACAGAGTTAGAAACGTTGAAATAAGAAGTCGCACCAAGGTACGAGACGTAGGAGACTGGCACAGATCAGTATAGATAGCTAACGGAGGCATGGAACACGTCGCAGCGTTATGGCCGATTGGACATTATAGTGTGACAGATGCGCGCCCTATGAGCCAGTCGCAAATTACCCGCGACTGCAGAATGAGCTCGGACATATCCGCAAAATGCCGAATAGTGCCGTTATTTATTGTAAAAATAGGAGTGTAAATAAAAATTTCAAGAACTATGTAGTCACGTACCACATGAAGGTATTGTTTTTTTTAGTTATTAATTGACAAAACCACGTATTTTTACAAATAATATATAACAACAAACCTCTGACATAGGTAAATGTCATAATGATTTTTCTTGGGCGTACCAATTGGTTGAACTATTCAGTGACAAATTGTATGTGCGTTTTACATTGACGGCTTAGAATAGAAAGCAAGTTGTGTAATGGTAAGCGACCGTGCAATGAATCGAGTTGCTAGCGATATTCACAACCGTAATGTCATCTCTTGGTACGACCACAGCGAGCAGGCCGCGAACTAGAGGTACGACTGACCGTGCCGATGACAAATAGGGTCGATAAATGTTTGATGTATTTGATCATATTAAATTTTTCTTTCATATTTTGACCTTTGTATCAATATCTTATCTTCATAAAGGTAAAACAATATAAATGGATTATATCGCGTATATTCATTATTTTGACCCTCTTACAATAACCGTTGTCAAAGGTTGAAATTGTTATATTTAAATATTATGTGACCATCGCGGAATTGGAAGATAACATTATCTTTATTAAGGGTACACCCGTCTAAATAAGTATTTGTTCATTTGATTCCCAGCAACAATTAAGATAATGTCGTTAATAAATTTCAAATATATGTTTATAAAGATTAGGCACATCGTTCAATGCGATATTTTAGTCGGTATTTATTTCTTATTGAATGATAGATCAATTTTAATGTTTTTCTTAATATTCTGGCCTTATCAAATATCTAATAGGATAATAATTTATCGACGTAGCCTCTTCTCTAGTGCTGCGCTTCACTCCGCGCTTTAGCCAATCACAGCGTGGCAAAGGCCCGACCTCGGAGACACCGAGACTCGTTACGATTTCGCTTCGTTACAAATCTCTCTCTTTCATATATCTATGGAGACTTGTGACCTGGTGGAGGTCGCAGGAGTCCGCTGGATGCGGGTGGCACAGGACTGGTCATTGTGGCAATCTTTGGGGGAGGCCTATGTTCAGCAGTGGACGTCTTTCGGCTGATATGATGATGATGATAATGTACTCCCATAAGCCAGGCAAAGTTAGGCATGACAAGCAAAGTTGTAGGTAGAAGTTTACAGTAGCATGATTACTGTTTCCACTAATCCTGTCCCATCCATCACCAACACAGTGCACTTTATGCGTGTAGTGCTACGAACAAATAAAACATGGAAGCCGCACGCCATACTAAATTGCCTTTCAAAAAAGGTCCTGAATTTTATCTGACATGTGTCACCCCCTCTTCAATGCATCACGGTAATGAATTTCAATATCAACCTATAAATATTAAAACTGCCATTTTAAAATAGTTGTGATCTCAAAGTTTTGATTCAATATTCTATACATATTTGTCAAAGATGTTGCGCCGAAATATGCGCGGTGTTAAGAAAAGCGATTGTCCTGCCCATCTTGGCACAATTGAACAATTGTTTTTGGGGGCATTTCTAAGCTGGTGTTAGACGTCCATGTTATATATGGTCGGAGGTGTAGTGGTTAGATAATTGTGTTGGCTTTTTTACAAACTCGTAGTTAGTATCTACATATCGCAAAGCATACGAGTAAAATGACCTAAAAGAGGCCTTGGCCGGTAATGTACGAGATTCCATTACGGCCATTACAGGCGTCAACACTCCGCGCCTGTGATTTCAAGTCTACATAACATCATCCGTTCCGTAGGTATATGTTTGATATACACATCGAGCCTTCGATTTAAAATAGTTATCGATCACGTATTTAGATATACACAACAAGCAGTTTGCCAGAAAGAGTCGTATTAACGGCGTGTTACACAGAACATTAGGTAAGATAACTGTATAAGATCAAAAATGTATTCAATACATATTGGAGATAAAGAGAAGAGACTAAAATTATCCTAGTGCCTAGAACTCGCGGCCTTTGAATAACTAGTAAGTAGGTATAGGTACAGCCACCATCAGTCAGATATATAGGAGCGGCTACTATACTCAAAAATATCTGAACATACACTCTAACGCCATGACAACAAGAGGCCTGTGGCCTATTTCACCATAATTACAATTGTGACAATTGTTAAATATCACTGTTACTGAAGTCACAAGCCTCTGTAGGCTACGGCTACCGCTTACTGTCGGACGGTCCACGTGCTTGTTTGCCACCAACATAAAATTATTACTAATAACGTTATTATATCGTTAATAAACTACTTTTTATTTTTCGAAACCCGTGACAATTGTGGCAAGGTTTAGTACAATTTTCATTAATTCTTGACATGAGGTTCGGCTTACGTCGAAATTTCGCTACAATTGTCGTGATTTTTGTGACAATTGTAATTTTGCTTCGCATAAAAGTAGCTATTTACTGCTGATTTATTAAAGTTCCTGCACAATTTTTTATGCTGGTGGCAAATAAACGCACGGCCCTTCCGACGGTAAGCGGTAACTGTATCCTATAGACGCTCCCTATTGGAGAAACCGTAGATTTACAATTGTAGGACTTGTCAATGTTGTGAAATTGGGGCCTGCTCAGATGCTTGTGAGCACCCTGGCCGCTCCGATATATCTGATGGCGACTGCACACATGATGACATGACACACTATAATTAGCTATGGAGGCTTAACCCTTTGACCATTTGACAGGTCTGTTAAAGCATTCAATTTACTAATTTACTTTTTGTATGACGGCAAATATGTTGCCAATACCCATTCAAGGGTTAACAGTCAACATTTCCATCTTATCCCTTAGTGTGCTCCTCAGCAGGCATAGCCAAGATTCGGCAATCGTATACGATAAGCGATAAGTTACGTGACCATAATATAGTATGGAAATCATTCGAATCTGTCGTTCTCATACATTCATTACTTATCGCTTATCGTATACGATTGCCAAGTGGCATCTTGGCTAGTCTTGCTGCGATTTTTATATAATAATTACGACAAGAATATTTATTTCGTGGCATTTTTACTGATATTTATGCACTTATTCATTGTGGTTAGTTACTGGTCGGCAGGCGTTGCCAAGAGGAAATGTAGGCCGGTCCCAAATGTATGCTAATACGCTGTTCTCAATACCGTTATGATTATCATTACTAAGCTAAATGACAACACCTACGCGCATTCTTAGGACACGTGTCTTAATTTTGCTACGAACGAGCAGGGAAAACGGACTGTTTTGTATAACCAATCCGTTTTCAAAGCGTGTAGAATGTAAATCCTTTCGTATGTTGCTGTCAAAAAAGTGTACGTATAGCCTTGAACTTTAAAACGGCTTGAGACACACGTAACAAGGTATAATAAAGAGTCAATTCACTGGGAGCATATTACTTTACAAATATTTAATCCATTACACTACGATTCTAAACAATAAATGCGTAATAGGTTCATATAGAGATCGGTATGTATTGGCAATTCACTTGAATGCCTACGCAAATATCGGAGATGACGAACGAACAACTTTCATAAAACCAGTTTTCGAAGTTCGCCTTTTGAGCTTGTTATAAGTTAGTGTGAACGATTTTGACAATATTTAGCACGGGCAATTATTTAAATTACTTATTCAAGAAAAAATACAAATGAGCAAGTCGTTGTCATCAATATTTTGCGCAAAACTGGTTTTTCGGTTATCTTTTGTTATTGCATACATCCATGCGATAATTTTAGAAAGATAACACAATACACATAGGAAGAAGAAAATTAAAACTCAAGAGATTCGAACATCGGGTGATTAGTCGCCAATGCCGTCAGATATAATATAAGAGCAGTCAAAATAGTAACAGATATTTAAATAAGCAGGGGTGTGATTGTGCATAACCGTAGATATATATTCAAATTCATTTATTTCCAACAAATTGATACATAAGGTGTTGAATCCTCCTTTTAAGTTAAATATATGAGCACCAAGTGCGTGTTGATATGTCTGCTGGCGACTACGTCATCAAACCTCTGTTGTTGTCGAATTCCACAACATTTATCCTCGGTAAGAGCAGATTCAATCTCAGATAAGTGCAACAATAACAGCCAAGAATGAACATTCAAAGGGAAAGATGATTGCTAAAATGAATTAACAATGAAGATGATAAAAATATGTTATACATATGACAGTGAAACCAGGTAAATTCCTCGTTGAACCAGATTTTATCTCCACCTCACCACTGTTTCTACAAATTCCTGTAGAGTAGAACTAAGACATAACATAAAACCAATATTTTTTATACTCTCATGACGTGGCCATCTCTCTCGCTATACCAGAACAGAATACCAGGGCAATTCTGATAGGAGGTGCAAAACACATACTTCTAGCACTAAGAGTATGATCACAGACGCCTGGCCTTAGACATATACTTGAAATGATTGTTTTATGACATGAGGTCTAATGAGACGTGCCACAGGTATGATAAGCAGGCACACGCACTTACATTGCAGCGCCTTATAGTCAAGTCGCAAGCACAGCTTGCCAACCACCTCGTCTGCAAACGACCAAACTTTTAGTTGCATGCGAACAATCGGTTTTTATTTATAAAGCTAGTAATGTTAGTTCCTTTGGTAGTCGTACTCCGAATACCGTCAATTGAAAATCTTAAACAAAAGGCGATATACTTATATGCTTGAAAATTTCGACGTCCGCGATCAGGACCCCTATACCGGCAACAGTATGTCGCCGTGACATAGACTTACTATCTCTTACTATCTTAATAAAAGAGGGGACACTATAGCTCGCCGCCAGAAACTGTCGCTTTAATCATGTGCTAGCCCTACTGGACCCTCAAATTACATGCATTTACATTAGTTACATGACCATTTGCCATACCGTTCGTACAGGGACAAATAGGAATTAGGAGAATTAAGCAAATACCCCAACAACGCATGATAAGATAAAAAATACAGTTACAGACATTGCGCATTAGTAAAACACGATTGCTGTGTCATGTAATGTTGTGTTGTGTGCGATAAGGTTGCCGTAATCATGTTGACCAACATCGGAGTTAGACGTGCATTGCCAATACCTTATATTGCCATATACCTTACGGCAGCCACGGATCTAACGACTTTTAGGGATATGATATAACTATATGACCCCAAGTTATTTAACTACCATGTTTGTCCATTCAAAATAGCACATAAAGTAGACTATGAAATAATTTAAAGTAAAGGACATGAGTTGTTACTTAGAAGCAAATTACATGCCGTTTCATAGCAGTTGAATAACAGAAATTCCACTCGGACCGCCCCCAAGCCAGGTTTACGGTACTCGAGAACCTCAAACGTACACCCAGTAACACATAAATAATGATGATATATAAATAAACATCTATAAAGTGATAAGGTTGACATTGGATGTTATTGTGATTTTGCTAACTGTATGATGGATGGCGTAAGTTGGGGAACGCCGACATAACGTAGATAATTACGTATTATTACGCGGCATTTCGTTTCCCGGTGTTTGGTATTAGCGGATTGTCGAAGGTCAGGGGTTATTTAGTTGCAAAAGAATTATGAAACATTAGTTACAATACAAACTTTAGGCTACACACTTTCAATGTCACACGGTGAGCTATTATTAATATAAAGATAGTGTTTTTCGTGCGATGATAAGAAGACAATGCATTTACGCTACCAATGATAAAAGAAATGAATATGTCCGATTGGGTAGGATATATATTTTTGAAAGCTGCTAATGTTATAATTCCACAGACATTTAATAAAACTGGTTATAGCCTGGTTCTTGATTTATAATTAAGTCTGATAGAGTATACAATATAGACATAGTTGTCTGATGCTAATATATTTTGAACCGGTATCTTCCAACGGAAATAATTCATAATCCAATTAATACTCGCATTAGTCACACATGTACTGTTACTGACAGTCGCCAGTTTCAATCCCGGATTTACCAAGGTTATAATAAATGAATCCAACGTGTAATAAATCCATTGGAACCTAAATAGGGCTTAAATTGTAATAGCAGATAATGATAGATAACATGTTTTAATTCATATACGTGTTCTGCAACTGGCCAGCTCCCAAAAATTTGGGTTTCATGTCAATAACCCGGTTTGTGACTCCCATCTCTTACAAAATCATCTACTCTGATCACCCAGCATATCTGGCCTACTACCTCGAAGATGGTAATTCGTAAAATTCGAAGATTTTTCTCTGTCACTCCAACGATGGCGTTATTAGAGTGAGAGAGACGGATCCTCGAAATTTGCGGATTTCGAAGTTCACGGTAGGGCGTTGCCAAGATGCTAACGCTGGTGAAACGTGAACGAAAGACGAAAGGTGTCTTTGTGGCACTAATAAGAAAGAGTGACAGAGAGAGAGAAAACTACGATAAGCTACACGCTACTGAGCGGTAGCGATTGACAACTTGGCTACGTACTCTGATCTATCATAGTTTTTATTCATGTTCATGTTAGTTTTATACTAGTTATTGAAGCAGTTTCGGCGCCGTTAGGAATAGTGTTTGGGTACGTGCCAGGCGCACGTTATTTCGCGTTTGCGATCTTTGATAGAGTCATAGTGCAGTAAGGAAGCCAGGAATGCTATTAGCTACTGCGCAAAGGAACAGGTCGGGAAATTCTTTAAACCCTGAGAACGGTTCTTTTACCGAGAGTATTTCAATATAAATAATCCGATAGTTTTTACTTATGGCATCGTATAATCGTTCGATTCACGGTAACTGTTTTCAACTGTACATTAGCTATTTCAACAAAGAATCAACTAAGAATACTAAAATTGACGAAGCAGAAAGTCATATTGCTGCGAAATAAGATCTAGTGTGTTCCTATTAGTTAATAGTTGATGATTGATGGCTGAGCAATTAGATCGGATGTTGGGTTCGGAACGTCGGGGAGAGCCAAAGGCTAGCTCTGAACAGGGCGGTCTAATGTAGCGCCGTTGCTTCCATTAATTTACTTATATTCCCTTGTGTCGTAATGTACTATTTTAGTACACATGGTGTCTTTTTAGGGTTCCGTAGCCAAAATGGCAAAAACGGAACCCTTATAGATTCGTCATGTCCGTCTGTCACAGCCGATTTACTCGGAAACTATAAATGCTAAAGTAACGAAATTTGGTGAGAATATGTGTTGTATGAACCGCTACAGGATTATGATACTAAATTGTAAAAAAAAACCATTGGGGTGGGGGCCCTCCATACATGTAACTGAGGGATAGAAATTTTTTTTTAGTTTTACATAAGCGTGTGGGGTATTAATAGAAAGGTCTTTGAAAATGATATGAGGGTTTATACATCACATTTTTATTTAAGCAAATCTTTATATGTTAAAATAAAGAACAAAAGCTATATTATTCTTGTAACTAGTAAGAGCCGTCTAAGGGATTGAAGTATCACTGACTATTCTTTGATAGAATATCGATGATTGGCAGCCGCGTCATCATAGCGGACACATTACTGCTATCGCCAATCCGCTTGCCCAGCGTGGGCATTTACCTCCTAATGCGTCTACATGCATAGTTAATAGGAGGGGCCTACGTCCAGCAGTGGACTGAGATAGGCTGATGTTGTATATGTATGTCCAGTCAAAGACAAAATAAGGTGTACACAAAAATAAGTCCCAGTACACTATAATTCTGTGTAATTAGAACGTCGTAACATATTTATGAACGGATTCTTTCGATACTTATGTACTTGACTGTATGTAACTATTAATTAAGAGTTTTCCTAATTGTATCCATTTATTTGAAGCAATCCTAAAAAGACAATATTTGACAGATGATTTTTCATTTGACAATAAGCTTAGTGTTCCAGTGTAGTTTTCCAAGAACCATAAATTACTAGGATGTTGCCGGTTTTACTCGTAGTTCCAGAGCACGGCGATCACTTACCTCGAAGCCTTTAATTTTACACAAGAGGCCGAACACGGCATTCGTTTAAAAAATAAGTACGCAGTCAGTTGGTCAGTTACGCTTACGATTGACATACACCGGCATGTGAACCGTAGGAAAGTTTCCGCGTGACCTATGGCGAGAATGTGGGCGCCACATTCCGACAGGTGCCGAGAATTACCGCGGACACACACCACGCTTGATAATATCGGAACACATTAAGCACCATACCTGTGTTTAGTTACGACCTATTTATTTACCTTAAAGTTGCATTCAGACCAAGCGAACATTCGCTATTCTAACCTCCCACTCTACGAAATTTGATCGTTACACAAAACGTGATTGGTTGATATCGTAGAGCGGGGGATAGAACAGCGAATACTCTTTTGGTCTGAATGCACCTTAACATTAAGGTAGTGTCTAACTAACGTTTTCAAGCTTTTTAGGGTTCCGTGGTAAACAAGGAACCCTCATAGTTTCGCCATGTCCGTCTGTCTGTCAGTCCCCAAAAAATATTGTGTCCCTCCGCTCTATTGATTCGTGGGCCCAAAAAGATGATGAATACTGGGCTTTTAGAACTTTCGTAACCCTAACCCTAATATCAAGTTAGGAGAGTCTTAATGATGAAATTACTAAAGAAAGTAATCAGCCATAAAATTTTGTCTCAAAGGTTATTTTTTGAAATAAACATAACTCTGTTTTGCATGTACAGTGTAAGTAAGCGATTAGTATTCAGGAGAAGTTTACTTGCACACAACTTGCAGACATACTTAGCGCTTGTATTGTATGTGCTTACAAATGTGTGCTTAAAGTTGCTATTAGCAGTAAACTGACCGAGATCGGAATACTATTTTGCTTTAGTCATTTAGCTTTTATCCGATAGAGATATCTGTAAAATGTAAATCTATTTATCGAAATGTATCTGTCAGACGCGATACTCAACATGCATATTATATTAGGGTCAGAGTCCGCTTATTTAATGGTGTTCCCACAAAGCACTGTAAAGGTTTACACCAAACGAGCGAATGGTCATTCTATCACCACTCTACGAAATTCGGTCGTTACACAAAACGTAATTCGTCGAAATTCGTTGATTTTGTAGAGTGGGGGATAGAATCAGCATTCGCTCGTTTGGTGTAAACCCACCTTTATCTTATCTTATTGGTGGGGCCCTTACGGATGCACTTCGACCCATTGGGACCTTTTGTGTTACCCACCTTTACGCGAGTTAGTGGCTTATCGTGGTACAGCAGCCTAGGAACTAGGATTATGGTAACTAGCAGGCCCTACGTTTGGCGCAAATCTTTGTGAAAATATGGTATTAGAGGGAATACAGTCAAGTAGCACTAGCAAGGATTTGTGTTTGATTTAAACCGACTGGTTCAAATTTTGTTGCTTAAACATTACCTTCTTTTCAGTTTAATAAACCCGCTATTGCTTTAGCTATGTGCTTTTCAATTTGTAATTATTTTAGCGGCTTATTGATACTAGACATTTCCGATTGAAAAAATGCTCTTTGGTCACGAGCCAAATACATTTGACGTCAATACGGAATTAGGAACTTTTATGTAACGGCTGTGATTCACGGGAAAGGAGATTTCCAGAAACGGAACAGTTGACAATCCTCAAATATTTTCTGTACAGAGTATTAGCAATCTTAAAAAGTAAAAAATAAATAAGTACGGACAATTTTTACAAAAATCAACGCAGTCCCACGGTAAGCTCAATTTAGGCTTGTGCTGTGGGACGATACTAGTATATAATTAAATACCTATGTAACAAATAAATGTCAAAAATAATTTGACCGGTTTTACTACCAAGTTGGATTTGCCTTTGCCAGACAATATCTGGTATTTCTCTTCGGAAAAGTCAATTCCCTTACTTAGTTGCGTATATAACGCACGCACACGCACTTTTGCTACCGTGCTACATGAAGCGTTAACTGAAAATCCATGAATCTTATTACAACGACATAAGGTTCATCGTTTGTCAGTCGTGTCTGATACTAGTTAGTTGTTAGTTCCATGTAAGTGATGGTTATAAAAGACCGGCTAAACAAGCTTGCCTAGAGAGCAGCGTCCGGATTGGAAGCGGCATACCTACCAGAGATCGTACGACTTCCAGCATTTTTGATGTAGTGTAGTTCAATTAAGGGATGTGAAGCAAGTTATTCGAAAGGAGATAGCGAGTTAAGGTTCATCTTTGTATTACAACGTATTATGACACGTTACAGCTAAAAATTGACCCCTGGATTCCTTTAACTCAACTACATTTCACTAAAAACCCTAGAAGTTTAGTTACAGGAATCAAAGGGTTAGTTTAATCTGAATCGATTAATAACAGGTTGTATGACAACGAACCTTAACTCACTATCTCCTTATGATATGAATAACTTACACCGTATCCCTTAATTGAACTACATTGCACTAAAAATATCAGTATTCTTCCGGTTGTCTCCAAAATACTCGAAAAGGTCGTTTGTGAACAATTTACGAGATATTTGGAAGGTAACGACCTTCTGCCATTGGAACAATCAGGCTTCCGAGCTGGGCATGGTACGGCGACTGCTCTAGCAAAAGTAACCAGCGACATAAGTACAGCAGCAGATGCAGGCAAGGGTTCAATACTTGTTCTGCTGGACGTTTCCCGTGCCTTTGATTGCCTCAACACATCGTTGCTGATCTCTAAAATGTCCTCCTATGGTGTTTCGGGACAGGCGCGAAAGTGGTTCGAGTCCTTCCTTTCGGGGAGACAGCAGTTTGTAGAAGTCCAAACTCCACAAGGACTGCTATTTAAATCTAAACTAAAACCTGTTTGTAGAGGAACGCCGCAGGGGTCAATTTTAAGCCCATTGCTGTTCGTCCTGTACACAGCAGATTTGGTGAAGAACCTGAAGCATTGCAAGGTCCACCTGTACGCTGATGACACGCAATTGTATTATAGCTTCTTACCACAGGATGTCCAGCTTGCAGTGAGTAGGATTAAAGAAGACCTGAACATCATAGCAGACTGGTCAGCAAAAAATAATTTAGTTTTGAATCCTGCAAAATCACAATTTATCATTATGGGTAACAAGTGGCAGCGAGAGAAAATCCTTGCACAAAATCCAAAGCTCAGTATAGAAAACGAAACCATATCAAGGGTAGAAAGTGCGAAGAATCTGGGTATTGCGATTCATAGAACACGCTAACATTAAAATTAGAAACGCTTTCTATAGAATCAAAACACTGTATCACATACGCAAGTACCTTTCGGAGCAAATCAGAGAAATCCTCATGGAATCTCTAATCCTCTCCCATTTTAACTACGGCGACATCGTGTATGGACCTAGGCTGTTGGAGAAAACGAAAAGATCAATTCAGCGGGTACAAAATGCATGCATGCGCTTCTGTTACAATATTCCAAAACGAGCGCATATTACGCCGTATTTGAATATTAAAGGAATTTTGAATATGGATAACAGACGACGCCTGCACTTAGCTTCAACTATACGCAAAGTTATTGAGTTCGAAAGACCTAGATATCTGTATAGCGACCTCAGGTGGGTTAAAGATAAACGCTCAAAACCAATTAGAAGCACTAGGAGATACCATTTGCTACTACCTCCTCACAGAACCGCGTTATTTAAGGGCTGTTTTAAGTTTGCCTCAGCAAAGATATGGAACGATCTCCCCCCGCCCTTGCAGGAGCCTATGATTGGATCCAAATTTAAAACTCTTGTTAGGAAACACCTGTTGAAACATCAAGCGCAAACTCAAACTCTGGGGCAAACTTAAGACTAAAACCAGGGAAACATAAACAGAAACTTAATTATAATTAAAATTAATATAAAAAAGTCAAATAATACACACCCTCATCCTCATCATCACCTTTTTCATCACCTTTATCACACTTCTTTATCACACTTCTTCACCTCTTTCACACACATTACACTAAAAATGCTCAACAATATTATACTTTATTTATTTATTTACATAATTCCATAATAAGCACAGTTGTACTTCTCCAGGTATTCATTTGTCCGACCTGTAAAAGGGGCCAAACTGAAAACCAGCGCTGGACACCAGTTCAGCACATGCTGAGGTTGGCACCCATTGCCTACATATTTACTCCATATGTTAGTTAATAAGTTAGTTTAATGTTTCATAGTGTTTAAGCAATTTTTTTTTTACTCCTCTTGTAACTATATCAATGTGTTTTTTTTTTTTGGGCAATAAATAAGTTTTGAATTTGAATTTGAAAAATGCTGGAAATCGTACGATCTCTGATACCTACTAACGAGTGTTCAACATCTAGTATTGGAGATAATAACCCTCATATTCATAAACGTCACCTAACTTAACAAGCCGCTAAATATTGTTTGGGCCTTTCAGTCTTATAAACCTATTGATGAGATGGAAAGGGACAAACAATACTTAGCGGCTTGCTAAGTTAGGAGACGTTTATGAATAAGGGCGCCAGATTTTAAATAAATAAATATCTTGGGACATCTTACACAAATCAACCTAGTCCCATGGTAAGCTCAATTAAGGCTATGATGTGGGTACCAGGCGACGATATACATATATAATAGATACATAAAATATAGATACTTAAATACATAGACAGCCGCGACCAAGGAACAAATATTTGTGATAAAAAAATACACAAATAATGCCCTCGCCGGGATTCGAACCCGGAACCTCCAGCTTCGTAGGCAGGGCCACTACCAACTAGGCTACGGAGGCTGACAAAGTTTGGTAGAAGTGCCAATGCCCGTCACAGCCACAATAATCGACATTTGTAATCATAATGTCGTCGCAACTGTCTCAACCCTTTTCCAGCGGCCTTACCGAGAAAAAATACCATACATCATCATAATCAGCCTAGGATAGTCCACTGCTGGACGTAGGCCACTCCTAATAACTATGTGTATAGACGCATTAGGAGTTAAATGCCCATAATCGCCACGCTGGGCAAGCGGATTGGCGATCGCAGTAATGTGTCCACTATGATGACGCTGCAGCCCATCATCAATATTTTGTCAAATAATGGTCAGCGACACTTCAATCCTTTAGTTGACTCTTATGACACCCGAAGGAGGAGTTGGGGTGGTGACAAATGTATTCTTACTGCCGTCACCACACGGCCGCAAATATATTCCAAGTTATTATATTCTTGGGTTTATTTTAAAACGTGTCATGTATCCCTGAAGTCCTATCTAATTTGGACCTTAAATGGAGATAAGGTTAAAAATCGATTGACAGGTATGTGGTCGATCAAGTGCACTATGCCTGAAAAATGGTTAACATGTCGATTACTGGAGTGTTTACGATAGGTAGCTGATTAGCTGTTATGGAGCCACAATGGCCAATTGAGGATAGCGTCGTTATTGAATTACAGCACATAAATCGTATAGATACCTTAACTGTTTGAAATATGTTTATGTGTGTTAAAAAATAGACTGCAAATCTTAATTCACAAAAGAGTTTCTTGTGGTACACTTTACTTGAAACAAATGAAAATTTACATATAAATTATTGCCCTTTAAGTGATTTTAAATTGATCAAAATTTAGCTTGGACTTGGTATGCAAATAAATTTAATGCAGCAATAACAACACGGCATTTATGTCCTACACAAATAGGTCACTTGGTATTCATTTTGACACCAATTTGAACCGTATGCCAAAGACATAATATTCCGAATGTATGCATTTTAAAGACGCGTCAGATGAGTGTATGAAGATTGTTAAAGTTTTCATAGCCAGTAAAGCCAATAGCACTTTCATTTATTACCAGTAAAACGGAGTAAAGATATTGCAGCTATTGAGAACGTCTGCAGTCTAAATAACATTGATAAGTTAGATAAGACCAAAATGTAGCAATTTGATAGAGGCTACCTTTGTGACTGATAACAAGTAAAAGCAACTATCACTCTCATTGCAAGCATTTAGATACTTATTCTCAGGGATTACAGTTCATAATTCGCTGCTTCAGTTTTCATCCATTAAATGACATAGGGTAGATAGTTTTTAAGTCCTTTGATTAAGATTGGTAATTGACTGGCAAGAATTACATGCAAGAAGTGACACATAAACATCTGAAACTGCGTCTTAATTCATGTGGCTGTGTAATTAATAATAATGCTTAACATAGTTGTTTATTACTGGATTCATCTGATGTTTGGGTTTACTAGCAACAAGCTAGCAATGTACCTATATTTGCTAATTACAAACATGCATACTGTTAACTAACAGTCTTTAGTTAATAACTATAATAATACAATATCAATGTGCAATGGCTATTTTTATTTATTATTACAGGCAACTATCTTGGACATTTATTTATGTACAAACAAGATATGACTCAGTCTAGCCATTGATAAAGCAATTAGTAGAATATAAGTTAGGATACTAAGAAAAATTATTTGATAATAGTCAGTTTGATGATCTATAACTCACATGATAAACAGTGTTTGTAAACAAATGAGGAATGCAAATAGAAACAAACCTGTAGCTTGTGAGAGGGAAATTACCAAATGAATACTTTTATGGAGTATGTAGAGTATGCATGACTGTGTACAGTCAAGTGCAAAAATAAGTACCGAAAGAATTGGCTCATAAATATGTTACGACTATACCTCAATATTTTTCTAGCAGGAATGAGAGATTGACAAAATTAGACATTGACATAACTGTTATCGATAAGTCTTATTGTAGTCGATAAATAAATTGAATAAATAAAAAAATTGCCGTAGCTTAGAGATAAATTACACGAATGCAAATCATGCTCAAAATGATACATTTTTTTTTTCATATCTTGTATTTAGTACCCATCAAAATTACAAAGATTAATAAAATATACTCTAAAGCCATAGGAAATGATTAATCTTGGTTACCCGTTTTTGTGGAGTTAGCATTTTTATGAGAACAGGATGAACTCATCGATAACAGTTATGTTGATGTTTAATTTTGTCAATCTCTCGTTCTTGCTAGAAAAATATCGAGGTATAGTTACGACATTCTTATTACACAGAATTAGAGTGCACTGGGACATATTTTTGAACATTTTTGTGTACACCTTATTTTGTCTTTGACTGTAACCCCAGAAGTGTGTCAATCACTGGAGTGTATGTATATATCAACTCAACTTAATATTTAATGAAGGAACAACCAGACATAATGTATGATTGTATGGCTTTGGTATGTTAGCTAAGGGTATGAAATTAATACAATACACACTGAATTACATAATGCAATATTCAATACAATAGGGTTGTTGGGTTTTACTTGAAAAGTGCTCAAAATTAAAAATGTGGCGTGTTTCCTTTAATATAAATGATCGTACTTGGATAAGATAGTAAACTCTTATCTAAAACACGTAGTCAACAAAAACTAATCTTTATTTACAGACAAAAGAACTCTAAACAGGCTTTTTTGCCAAAAATTGTTCTACAATCTGCTGAGCATGTAACAGATACTAAGGTCACAAACCAGACAAAGATTCATATGAAAAGTTCATTGTGTAATTCTTTGTCTATCTTTATTCTCAATTAATAAAATGAAAAAATGAAAAATATGAATCACATATTTTTTATTTTAGCCAAATTTCAACTATGCTCCTGATTGTAAAAATGCATCAGAAAAATAATGTAAAAGTATACAAGTTTACTAGTCCAATATTCAGCAGTCTCACTGCACAAGTGGGGCAGTAAAGCATTGATTAGTGCGGAGATGGAGGAACGGGGTTAAGATCACTGCGGCAATTAGTTTAATTAACATTCTACATCTGATTCGATTCTAACTGTTGTCTATTTATAGTGAGTTGTGTACCAATGTGCGATTTATGATAACATTGTTAAGGAATAACATTTAGAGTAAAAATTCTGGTTGAGAGATGTAAAAAATAGATTTAAACATATAAAAATTATAAATACTCAATAGTCATTTATGCATTCATTACAGGCATTTTCTAAACAGCAGTATCAATGCAACACAAATCATAGGTATATTTCATGTCATTAAAACACAAGTTATTAAAACCAATACTTCTAAAATTGATAATAATGAGAATGCAAGTAATGCAACAATACCAAATCAATGTATGTGCCGATTGTGTATTGTTTATACTGTGAGTAGAATATTTAGTATGTGTGCTCGTTAGCAATAACAACTATTCCTTGTGCAACTCTTCCTTTCTATCCATAAAATGTCCAGAGTTGAAATGTAATTAAAAATTATAGTTAGTTTGTGAATGTAAAATGAAATAAATTAATACATATAAGTATCCTAACATAATACCTAAATCATGGTTCTAGTTTTAAAAATTAACATACACTCGGCGTCAAAAAAATCGCACATCTCGGAAATTTTGTTTTGAACGAATATAGCTCATATATTATTTGTTGCACCCTAACAATATTATTATCATTTGAAAGCGCAATTAATGACCTTTAAAATGGAGTATTGTTTGTTATCGTAAAAATAATGATCTCCGGAAAATTTGCGTTTGAAATCAAAAGTTCCGTAGCACGCTTTTAACAGGTCATTAATTGCGGCCCCAAGGATGGGTATAAAAGAGGGGGTAATGGTCAGTTATGGGTCATTCAGTATCCAGGTGTCACTGAGGACACACCTAAACAGCTACAGCAAGAAAAAACCTTCGGAAAATGGACACCACACCGGAAGAAGCAGCCCAAGTGATTGCACTTCTCCAATCTGGACTATGACAGGCAGAAGTTGCTCGGCATCTGAACATCGGTCGTTTTCGAGTGCGACGAGTGTTACAGCGTTTCGAGGAGACTGGCGGCTACATCAGGAGGCGTGGTTCCGGGAGACGACGCTGTACTTCCCGTCAAGACGACCGGTACATCGTGACGACCTCTTTGAGAAATCGTTTTTCCAACGCTGTTGAGCTCCAGCAACAGCTTCGAGCAGCTCGCAGAACGTCGGTGAGCGTCTCGACGATTAGAAGACGACTACGAGAGAGGAATTTGATGCCCCACCGAGCCGCTACGGGCCCCCAACTGACTGCACAGCACCGGACTGCCAGAAGAGGATTTCGCGCTTCACACGAGAATTGGACGTTCGCCCAATGGAGCAAGGTCCTCTTTTCTGACGAGACGAGGGTGTGCCTTTACACCAACGATAGGCGCAGGAGGGCATACAGAAGACCTAGGGAGCGGTACACAGAAGCCTGCACCGTAGAAACCGTCGGCTACGGAGGTGGATCCTGCATGTTCTGGGGCGGCATTTCTGTCGACGGGAAGACCGAACTTGTCTGCGTTTCCCGGACTGGTGGTGGCCGTGGCCAGGGATCCCTGAATGCTCAGGGTTACGTAGCGGAGATCCTGGATCAACATGTGGTCCCTTATGCTGATGTTGTTGGACGTGGCTTCCAGTTCATGCACGACAACGCCCGCAGCCATACAGCGCAAAATGTCAAGGACTACCTGCATGCTGCTGGTATCACCGTTATGGAGTGGCCAGCAAGGAGTCCTGACTTGAATCCCATCGAACACCTTTGGGATCAGCTGAAAAGGCGGGTACGGTCGCGTGATCCTGCTCCTGTCACTCTCGATGAGCTTCATGATGCCGTCATCGAGGAGTGGAACAACATCCCTCAAGAGAGCATCGTCACACTCATCAGGTCCATGAGTGACCGCTTGGCAGATCTTCGGAGGGCCAGAGGAGGCAACACTAGGTTTTAAGTTTAGTTTTAAGCTTTATTTTTTGTTATTGTTATGCTTTAAAATTTTGAAATTATTGTGTAAATAAACGATTTTTCTTTTTCCTGGCAAATTTTCTTTTTTTTCGTACTGAGGTTGATCGTAAATTTTAATTTTCTGGTGGAGGGTTTTATTACCTGTAAAATGAGACCCCACAGTCATACCTTGTCATACACAATATAGGGTTTATGATCCCTCGAAAGGAGAATTTAAAAAGGTGCGATTTTTTTGACGCCGAGTGTATTAAAGTCATACAAAAAACAAATTGTGTGACCTTTGATACACGTGAGTGAAGTTATATTCATTTCAATAAAAAAAAACATGCTGTCTTTCCTTAATAACTTGGTAATAGATGATGCAAAAAATTGCGATCGAACAAAAACACAACAAATTATAATGTTGCGACGTACTTAACCTCGCTTGCAGGTGGTCAAATATACAACAAAAACAAAGGCAAAAGCGGTACCTGAGCCGAGGCTCCTCTCCACGCCCCCGGTCATGCTCGCGGCGCCCGGGGCCCGAGCGCTCCTGGCGAGCTAGCGAGCAGCTCCAACCAGCAGGTATAAAAAGATCCCAGTCTCAATGTCACAGAGGAATCGCGAGGTCTGACTTACGAGACAGCACTCAACCGCCTCGCAGCAGCCGCCCGCGCGAATCACTACCGCACTCTCCCTACACAATAATAACGTAGCCTTATTTACCTTCGCCCTCATGGAAATTCACTTCCCGATGTTTATGTCCCTCGGTATCAGCCATGTTCAATTTATTTATTTCGAGAACTGACGTGACTGAACATAGCGAGTATAGCGACATGCAATTTTTCCAACACGACGCAAGTTGACAACTTCGCGTAGAAAAAAAGACGTGTCATTGTCAAAACTAGAGCTCGAATCGGTAATTACCGGTATTTCACCTTAATTACTTTGGTATATGACGAAAATGCAATTAAATCGTTATAAAAAAGGAACATAAATGAATTAATCTAAAGTATAATACCACGATATAATCAATAAAATTAATATACTCTGCGCTAGGATGTACCTTCTATGTTGCTTATGAAATAAGGCCCAAATAAAAATGAAAACGTCAGACAATGATTCTCTATGGACTTTCAGAGGCGTATTTGAAAACTTATATCTTTAAGCGCGTTGCACTTTATGTCAATCGCAGTGCTCGGTTTATGCAAACTGTTTTCTACAAACACTGAATCCGTGTTGTATTTATTAATGATTATGAGTCTTATCTACATTCATGAGTCTTATGCATGTCTTATGACATAAAATTTTGTCATTGTCAATCGAACTGTCCACTTGCTATGAGTTAACCCGTTATTAAAACGCCCCAAATGTTGAGTCAGCCGATTGGTGTCATATTTCTAAGCTCTGTTTTTAACAAATAAATAGTGCACATTTAAGACGGAAACAACCAATTTAATTCATAATGCAGGTAGAGTAAAGTATTTATTTTCTTATTCCACTAATATACTGATATATTAGGTTGTAGATGAGTAGTAAAACAGTATTTATTTATAGAACCAGAATGAGGATACAGAATGGAATGATGTACTGCGTGCTAAGGGTATTATTCCCCAAAAGGAGAAAGAAGTCACAGAAGATGATATCGTTAACATGATAGAACAGACCATTCAACAAAAACAGCAAGAAAGTAAGTCTTTAATACTAACACTTTTAGGTTATTTACATCTGGTGCATATTAACATAAATTATAACTGTATAAGACTTTAACGGTCATTCTTAAATTGCCTGTGCAATTTAAATGCTATAACTAGGGGATTATAGCTCTGGTTCAAGCCAAAGCCCCCTGCACTTATGTTATTACACCTAGTAAATCTCTTAAACCAAGCAAACCATTTTCTTGGACCAGTCACTGGAGAGAGGGACACCGCAGTATACTAGACGTGTATAGAAATATCGGCGTACCATTTTCACATTTTTGAGAAAAGACAATGTTACTAAATTATTCATGTCTGTTCTTTCAGAAGACAAACAGTTATCAGAACTTGACTTAGATGGATTAGATGAGCTAGAAGACTCTGAAGATGAAGCAGTATTAGAAGAATACAGAAGGAAGCGCATTGCAGAGCTAAAGCGGTTATCAGAGAAACCTAAGTTTGGGGATGTGAGAGAAGTGTCAGGGCAGGACTATGTGCAGGAAGTTAATAAGGCAGGGGAAGGCATTTGGGTGGTCATTCACTTATACAAGCAAGGGTGAGTAGGACAAAATATGATGAAATAATTTTTTATCAATACATTACTTATTTTCTCAAATCATTAGATCTCTGGAGATCCAATTAAGTAGTTATGTTGACATCAGCCATGGAATTAAAATAATTTGATTACTTATGTGAAAATCCACATACAATTAATTGTCAGTAGTAACCAGATTCGTTCTTGCCTTATTCTGATTTTGTATATGGGTAAATTATGCCAGCCAATGCCTAAATAAAGTGGTGAAAGAGCACAGAGTGGTCTAATAATATTTTGTAATATGTATATTTTCAACTGGCACATTTTATTTTTGGGTTGTTTGGAAGAGCACTTATGTCCAATACTTAAATTAGATATTTAATTAATTAACCAGCCAGCACAACCACACCAAAAGATAAATCATTTATATGGCTCTTGTTTATTAATACTTATGTTTTCAGTATCCAGCAATGTGCCCTCCTAAACCAGCACCTGCGCGAGCTAGCTGCCAAGTACCCGTACACAAAGTTCCTGAAAGCAATAGCACAGACGTGCATCCCAAACTTCCCAGAGCGAAACCTACCAAGCGTGTTTGTGTATTTTGAGGGAGACATGAAGAAACAGTTTGTGGGGCCACATGAGTTGAGAGGCACAGCACTAACATGCGATGGTAAGATGTAAAATGCTTATGCAAGTCATAAAATTTGTATTTAATCTTTTTAATACCCTGTCAACAATAAAAGCTGACACTCAAGACGCCTTGTCACCAAAACTGACTTGAATTTTACACAAGTGCCTGTACTATTTTGCTCTGTGGACCGTGACTTGTATATGGGTCTTTGGCGTTAAACCTGCGGTACCAGTATGATAATATACTAGAATGTTGATATTTATAACTTCTGCGCTCTATCTAGTAGCAACATTTAGGTTGTTGTAGACATTAGTTATTTATAGTGGTTAAACTCTTGGAAGCCAAGCTTTGTACGTAGGTTGCCCTGAAAGTTTCGGGAATCGGAAAAAATACGCATTTTAATGAAATAAAAGTACTTTTATTGTTTTTCAAAGTATTCTCCTTTGTGTTTAATACACTTTTTCATTCTCTGAAACCAGTTTTTAAAACAGTTATTGAAGTCTGAAGTGGGGGTTGACAAAATGGCCATTTTATAAGCGTCGACTGCTTCTTCCGCGGTCTGAAAACGCTGACCACGCAACCGATTCTTTATTTTCGGGAAAGTAAAAAAATCGTTCGAGGATGGTCCAGTAATTCGACGTTTTCGCCCTTCAGATAGTCAGATAGTCGTCTGTTTTCTGAGCGGTGTGAGGGCTGGCATTATCATGGTGTAGTATAATACGGCGGGTAGGGTTAGTTTTTCGCAGTTCAGCAAAAACAATCGGTAAACAAACGCCTATATACCAATCGGCATTGACAGTTCTTCGATCTTCAAGAGCGATAGTCGCCACGTGACCCGATTTGGAGACAAACGTGGCTACCATTTTTTTGATCGTGCTGCGAGAACGAACAACTTTTGTCGGCTTCGGTTCGTCTTCGTAAACCCAAACTCGAGATTGGTTTTTCGATTCAGGCTCATATGCGTAAATCCATGATTCGTCACCTGACACAATACTAAAAACGGCATTTGAGCTTCCTCCATTAAATCTTTTTAAAGTTTTGCGGCACCAATTGACACGTACCGTTTTCTGGTCGTCAGATAACAAGTGAGGAATCCACCGGGAAAATAACTTCCGCACGCCCAACTCTTGTTGTAAAATAACTTGTACCTGACTCATTCCAATGCCTAAAGTCTCCTGAATCTCCCGATATGTAACATGCCTATCTTCCTTTATCAGTTGGCGAACAACATCGATGTTTTGATCGGTAACGGCCGTTTTCGGTCGACCCTCACGTACGTCATCCGCAAGAGACACACGGCCACGTTGGAATTCCGAATACCACCTGTATATGGTCGTCTTTGAAGGTGCTTCACTACTAAAAGCAATAGTTAATCGGTCTCCACATTGTTGTTGTGTTAATCCACTTTTAAAGTCATAATAAATCATTGCTCTAAAACTTTCGCGGGACAGCTCCATTTTCACCAGCGACTCAACGACTTTAAAAAACAATTGAAAATCGGACATTGTTTTTTTTATCTAAGTGGCCAGTGTTTTCGAATAATGAGACTATGCTTGTAAGAAAGAGGTATAACACATGTCAAATATACGTTCCTAAGTATTAAATTCCCGAAATTTTCAGGGCATCCTACGAAGGGCTTGAAGTAAAATTACGTGTCTAACACCACATGATCACATCTAATTAAGCCAATGTGAACTTTACGTAGTTCTGCATAAATCCATATAACATTAGCGAAGGTCGCTACAGTAACCATTACTGGCGTCCATGGCATCAACGGTTGTCTAAAGCTGTTACCTAATTGCTAAATAATTAACTTCATACCTTTTATTTGTTACAGAATTGGAATACATTCTTGGGCAAGTTGGAGCTGTTGATACCAAAATAACCGAAGATCCGCGGCCAAAGATCAAAGACAAGCTTTTCCAAGACCTGGGCTCAAATGATTGGTGATCATTGCTAAAGTAGTTAGACTTCAGTATTCTAAGCTTGACAGTGCGGGTTCTATGCTTGAGATTAATTTATTTTTCTTTCATTTTGTATTGAAAGGTGTGAGGAGATATCACAAGATTTTATGTTATTTGTCTTGTACAAAGGATTTTGTATAATGAAATGATATAAAGTAAACGTTATTTATGTAAATAAAACATTGATATGTATTTTTTGTGTTTATTTTATACAAAATGTTTGTCTTACCCTAGCATTCTACAGAAAGTTTCATACGATTTATTTACAAAGGAAAATAGGTATGATAATACCTACATAGAAAAAGTATTTGTTTTTATTTCTTTGAATATAATATTGTTTCTGACATTCTACTAATATTGTAACAATCAATGAGGTTACGAACATTCGTTTGCCAAATTAAAATGGCTGATAAGTAGGGTCGTCCTTATATCTACAATCATTTTAAAAGATGTTGAAGTTTGAATGCTTTTTGATAATTGAAGTATTTATTCGAAACAGAAATAGTAAGGGAATACATAGGTATAGGATAAGAATAACACTTTGAATGTGTCGCAGCACACTCGATTCATCTATGATTCGAGTATGACAATAAAAAATGCGACTCGTATGTGGGTTCTTCCAGTGCTTAGTCCTCAGCAGCCGCGCTGCAGGTTGATGGCGTTGACGGCGCGCGCCAGGCTGGCGTCGACGGGCAGGCGGCTGCGCACGCCGAGGTCGAATACCTGTACAAAAATTATAAGAGAGTCTTCTTTAATCGATTCGTTGCGTGTTCCATTTTCAAAAACTTTTATCTATGGCGGCGAACAATTTCATGATACGCCAAGCGTGCCTAACGCCATAGAATATGATGACACGCCTATCGTGTCATACGCCATTCGTTAAAAATATTGATGACACGCCAGTGGCGTGTCATCCGCACTGAAATGGTTAATAGCTTTAAAAATGTTGGAAAAAATCATGTTTGTTTTGGGAATGTGTGAAACTTTCGTTTTTACCAGTTTTATCCGGATTTTTAAGGAAATAATTATTGTCACTATTGCTCACTCTTTCCACCTATTTCAATTGACGTTTTCTCGATGACTTCGTGTTCTCCTTTTGTAAGTGAAAATTAGACCTGATGAACATAGGTTTGGAGTAGAAAATCAAAGTGGAACTTTCATTGTTTTTTCCGAAATAATCCGAAAAAAGGAGCCGTTTTGAAAGAAACGGGATTTTCCAGAAATTTCACTATTCTTTAACTTTCTAAGGCCCAGCCATACAACAGAAATATCCAAAATATGACATTGAATTTTTTACCTACTCGGTAGGACATAAAGTTGATATCAGTTTGTCTGACAATTTTACAAGTCAAAACAAATATAAATCTGTTCTAAGTGTAGAAAATAGAATACAATCGAAAAGAGACGGGTAGCTGTGAGTTGCTGTCAAACACAAGACGTGCTAAGGCCGAAAGTTTACGTACAGTCCGAATGCAAAAATGTATATCGAAAAAATCCATTTATAAATGACACGACAATCTTATTATATCAGCTGCACATATTTTTACACTTCATTACTAAAATGTGATAATAGCTCGGCACAAAAGAACAGGGATAGAGGAGCTTAAAAACTTAACTTGAAGCCTCCATTTGCAATAGGATCGGACAAGGTCCAGCAGTGGACTGAGAGAGGCGGTGATTTGTAGAGATGTACCGACTAGTCGCAGACTAGTACTGTTTCATAGAACAAGCGCGATACATCGATAAGAAACATCCTTAAGTCGAAGGAGAGACTTCGCCTCCTTATGTGTGTTCTATCGTCTGTACCAGGGATCGGAACCGTTCTCGATTAACCATTTGATATTGTTCTTTAACCGTTATTAATTCCGTTCGTATTAGTAACGGTTAACTACGATAAAGGTTTTGTAGATGAACACAATATTTCTGGTTCACAATATTCAAGATGAACGGAAAAATTCCGTTCTTTGACATAACGGTTTTGACAAGAACATTATATGATTTATATGAAAGAACAAAACTTTTCTGGTTACCGTTACTAGAGATGAACGAAAAATAAAGTTCCGTGAACCATTATTAAACTGTTCGCGATGACGTAAACATGCCGCCACTCGCTCTCTCTTTTCCACTCGAATATAGTTCGTATTTTTATTTCATTTGACTAGCCATTTAGGTTTGACGTGTGGTATTGGCCGCATGATGAAAAAGGTTTAAATTGAATTAAGTGAAAGGATGCAATATGTGCTAGCAATTCTGGCGCCTCCTAGCGCCGTCGACGGGAACTTGCCTGGAAATTGGTTACCTGACAACGTGTTGTTGACTGGGCTGTCAATGTGTTTCTAACATAGATATGTTTATAATGGTAAGTTTGTGAACTTTCTAATTAGTAGATATTTCTTTCTATGTTAATTTTAGAGTTTAATGAGAAGGAGGTAAGACGGAGGAGTAAGACGCCCGATGTTGGTCTACTACCGGCACCTGTCTTGTAATATCGGCTCGGCTCCTTGGTAAATATATATATATACTTACTATAACCTGCACTTATTGCATTCATACTCCTAATACCTACGCAGTTATGGGTGCATACCACTCGTCTTGAATAGTCAACATAGTGATAGGTATGATACGTGAATTGCTCAAGAAGACAGTTGCAGTTCCTATTATTTCCCTTAATGGAACCCCGATGCTTGGAGTTGCGTTCTATTGGCGTCAGGTGAGCTTAGCACAACTAGCAATATGGCGTTGCTGGCTACATTCCGCCGGACGCAAAATGACTTTGTCCCACAATTACGTATGTTGTTTTGTTATGAATTCATTATATCGTAACTGTGGAATGTCTTCTCAAAAGGGCTTATTTCCACTTTGTCAATAGAGATAATGTCTCTTATGGAAATATAGAAAAAATAATCCTTATTGCCAGAGTAGAAATAAGCCCTTTTGAAAAGACACAAAGCTGAGTTTACACTTGCAAGTTATTGCCGCAAGTTTTGAGACGCGAATCATCATCATCATCAGCCTATGATAGTCCACTGCTGGACGTAGGCCTCTCCTATTTACTATGCGTATAGGCGCATTAGGAGGTAAATACCCATAATCGCCACTCTGGGCAAGCGGATTGGCGATCGCAGTAGTATGTCCACTATGAGGACTCTGCTGCCCATCATCAATCTTTTATCAAATAATAGTCAGTGACACTTCAATCCCTTAGTCGACTCTTACAACACCCACAGGAGGAGTTGGGGTGGTGACAAAATATATTCTTACTGCCGTCACCACACGGCAAATATTGGTAGGAATTAGTGGCAAATATCTACAACTCTTTTTTTCAAAACTTGCAGGGTCGCGTTTTATAAAGTTACAATTTGCCGTTTGTCTCTCTTTCTAGCCAATATATTATGTGCGTGCGTTAGAGAGGCAAACAGCGAAATTGTAAAATGAAACTTTATAAAACGCGACCCAGGTCTAACTAAACTCGGCTTAGCTCGTTACTTCCGCAGTTGTGATCTTGAACTCTATTTACATCGTAGTAAAGTTCAAATTTAAACGAACATTTCTTTGGCGAATGAAAGTATATTTTCTGTTTATCTATCCATCCGTCTGTCTGTATGTCTGTTTGTTTCTCTGTCTGTCTGATTGTTTGTCCGTCCGTCTATACGGTCGTTTGTTTCCGCAAAGAAACGTGTTTCGACCAGATAGTATTCGAAATTATTGCTTTTACAATTATTCTGGGTGTATTTCTTAGGGTTCTGTAGTAAATTAGAAACCGTCACAGATTCGCCATGTGCATCCACCTGTCTGTCTGTACGTCTGTCTGTATGTTTGTCTGTCTGTCAGTCTGTTTGTCTGTCTGTCTGTATGTCTGTCTGTCCGTCCGTTTGTTTCCTCCAAATTATTGCTTTCTCAATTATTCTGGGTGTAAGTACTTTTTAGGATTCTGTAGTAAATTAGGAACCTTTGCATTTTGCATCCATCCCTCTGTCTGTCTGTCTGTCTGTATGTCTGTCTGTCTGTTTGTAAGTCTGTCTGTCTGGCGGTCTGTCCGTCTGTCTGTCTGTTCATCTGCCGATCTTTCTGTCTGTCTGTTTGTCTCTCTGTCTGTGTGTCTGCCTATCTGAACGGACTGACTATCTGTACGTCCGTCTGTCCGTCCGCTTGTTTCCGCAAAGAAACATATATCGACCGGTTATTACTTGAAATGGTTGCCTTTTCAATTATTCTGGCTGTAAGATATTTTTAGGGTTCTGTAGTAAATTAGGTACCCTTACATTTTCGCCATGTCCATCTGTCTGTCTGTATGTCTGTCTGTCTGTTCATCTGTCGATCTTTCCGTTCTGTCCATCCGTTGTCTGTCTGTTTGTCTGTCGGTCTGTCTGTCTGTGCGTCCGTCTGTCTGCTCGTTTATTTCTGCAAAGAAACATATTTCGACCGGATATTACTTGAAATGTCTGTCTGTCTGTATGTATGTCTGTCTGTTCATCTGTTCATCCCTCTGTCTGTCTGTTTGTCTGTCTGTCTGTCTGACGGTCTGTCCGTCTGTCTGTCTGTTCATCTGTCGATCTTTCCTCCCGTCTGTCTGCCTGTCTGTCTGACGGTCTGTCCGTCTGTCTGTCTGTTCATCTATCGATCTTTCCGTCTGTCTGTCTGTTTGTCTGTTCATCCGTCGATCTTTCTGTCTGTCTGTATGTATGTCTGTCTGTTCATCTGTTCATCCCTCTGTCTGTCTGTTTGTCTGTCTGTCTGTCTGACGGTCTGTCCGTCTGTCTGTCTGTTCATCTGTCGATCTTTCCCCCCGTCTGTCTGCCTGTCTGTCGGTCTGTCCGTCTGTCTGTCTGTTCATCTGTCGATCTTTCCGTCTGTCTGTCTGTTTATCTGTTCATCCGTCGATCTTTCTGTCTATCTGTCTGTGTGTCTGTCTATCTGTCTGTCTGTATGTCTGTCTGTCTGTTTATCTGTCCATCCGTCTGTTTGTCTATCTGTCTGTCTGTCTGTCTGTGTGTTTGTATGTCTGTTTGTCTGTCGGTCTGTATGTCTGTCCGTCCGTCTGTTAAACCGTTTATTTCTGCAAAGAAACATATTTCAACCGGATATTATTTAAAATTGTTGCCTTTTCAATTATTCTGGCTGTAAGTACTTTTTACGGTATGTAGTAAATTAGGAACCCTTACATTTTCGCCATGTCCGTCTGTCTGTCTGTTTGTCTGTCTGTCTGTCTGTTCATCTGTCTATCCGTTGTCTGTCTGTTTGTCTGTCGGTCTGTCTGTCTGTCTGTCCGTCCGTCTGTCTGCCCGTTTATTTCTGCAAAGAAACATATTTCGACCGGATATTATTTAAAATTGTTGCCTTTTCAATTATTCTGGCTGTATGTACTTTTTACGGTTCTGTAGTAAAGGGTTTAGCAGCCTTACCGAACAAGAGGTGCCTTTCCCCACGGATGAGGTCAATATTTTAGGTGGTGTACTAGCAGGCCCTAAGAATACTCCATGCTTAATATCAGCTCTAGATCTTCTTTTGTTTTAGAGTTATTCAAGATAATGTAAGATATACAGGGTGCCGTTGAAAGTGGCATATTTCGTAAAGTGTTGAAGATAGATCAACCAAACAAAATAGTGTTTGATAACAATAAAAAAAACTACAAAACGCATATTTTTAATCTGCATCTTGTCCTTATTTTTCATAATAAAAAAAGGGTTCTTGTTTTTTTTTCCATATTTTTTTTATTTCACGCGGAGGTACACCTACAAAAAAAAAATGCTTACATAGCCACTAATGTCCACTATATACATAAATTAAGATATTTCCATAAATCATCGTGCATCATGCCAAAAAAAAACTATTGCAGAAGTAGTCGTTACTGGCATACAAATAAAGTACCAGTGCAGTGTGAACATAAGTTAGTGTGTAGGTACACGATCTCTTCTAATAAACCTATTTAGAATAATCGACGGTGACATATCAAAAACGTTGATATGTGTGTATATATATATATATATATAAATACCTATTTGTATTTTGTGTTTATTTTTATATTCCTTAGCATCAGACCATTTTTCTCAGTTTTGCACCACCTACTATCAACTTTTACTTTTTTATCTCCTCTACCCAAAGGTTGTCTGGAAGAGATCGCTCTTTAGCGATAAGACCGCCTTTTGTTTACCTCTTTCAAACATGATTTTTTATTATTTGTTTTGTACTTGTCTTTGAGGTGCTATAAAGAATTATTGTATTGTATTGTTGATAACATTTGACAGGTAGTATTGTTTTCGACAATTGTTTTCACATTCCTATTCACATACAATCGGATCTTTTCTTCGAAACTTTGGAAGATGTCGAAGTATATTTACCGGATGAATGTATTTTAATTTATGGTCTATGTAAATATGGCAAGCAGTGGACGTCTTATGGCTGAGATGATGATGATGATGATGATGAAGCAATCGCCTCAGTTTTGACATTTCGTCGTCGATTATTCTAAATAGGTTTATTAGAAGAGATTGTGTACCTACACACTATATAACTTATGTTCACACTGCACTGGTAGGTACTTAATTTGTATGCCAGTAACGACTACTTCTGGAATAGTTTTTTTTTTGGCATGACGCACGATGATTTATGGAAATATCTTAATTTATTATGTATATAGTGGACATTAGTGGCTATGTATGCATATTTTTTTTGTAGGTGTACCTCCACGTGAAATAAAAAAAATATGGAAAAAAAACAAGAACCCTTTTTTTATTATGAAAAATAAGGACAAGATGCAGATTAAAAATATGCATTTTGTAGTTTATTTTATTGTTATCAAACACAATTTTGTTTAGTTGATCTAACTTCAACACTTTACGAAATATGCCACTTTCAACGGCACCCTGTATATTTTACATTATCTTGAATAACTCTAAAACAAAAGAAGATCTAGAGCTGATATTAAGCATGGAGTATTCTTAGGGCCTGCTAGTGCACCACCTAAAATATTGACCTCATCCGTGGGGAAAGGCACCTCTTGTTCGGTAAGGCTGCTAAACCCTTAGGAACCCTTACATTTTCGCCATGTCCGTCTGTCTGTCTGTATGTCTGTCTGTCTGTCTGTCTGTTCATCTGTCTATCCGTTGTCTGTCTGTTTGTCTGTCGGTCTGTCTGTCTGTCTGCCCGTTTATTTCTGCAAAGAAACATATTTCGACCGGATATTACTTGAAATGTCTGTCTGTCTGTATGTATGTCTGTCTGTTCATCTGTTCATCCCTCTGTCTGTCTGTTTGTCTGTCTGTCTATCTGATGGTCTGTCCATCTGTCTGTCTGTTCATCTGTCGATCTTTCCGTCCGTCTGTCTGTCTGTCTGTCTGTCTGTCCGTCTGTCTGTCTGTTCATCTGTCGATCTTTCCGTCTGTCTGTCTGTTTGTCTGTTCATCCGTCGATCTTTCTGTCTATCCGTCTATGTGTCTGTCTGTATGTCTGTCTGTCTGTTCATCTGTCCATCCGTCTGTTTGTCTATCTGTCTGTCTGTCTGTCTGTGTGTTTGTATGTCTGTTTGTCTATCGGTCTGTATGTCTGTCCGTCCGTCTTTCCAACCGTTTATTTCTGCAAAGAAACATATTTCGACCGGATATTATTTAAAATGGTTGCCTTTTCAATTATTCTGGCTGTAATTACTTTTTACGGTTCTGTAGTAAATTAGGAACCCTTACATTTTCGCCATCTCCGTCTGTCTGTCTGTTTGTCTGTCTGTCTGACGGTCTGCCGTCTGTCTGTTCATCTGTCGATCTTCCTGTCTGTCTGTCTGTCTGTCTGTCTGTTCATCTGTCGATCTTTCTGTCTATCTATCTGAGTGTCTGTGTTCATCTGTCCATCCGTTGTCTGTCTGTTTGTTTGCCTGTCGGTCTGTATGTCTGTCCGTCCGTCTGTCTGCCCATTTATTTCTGCAAAGAAACATATTTCGACCGGATATTACTCGAAATGATTGCCTTTTCAATTATTCTGGGTGTAAGTACTTTTTATGGTTCCGTAGTAAATTAGGAACCCTTACAATTTCGTCATGTCAGTCTGTCTGTCTGTTCGTCCGTCCGTCTGACTGTTAATCTATCTGTTGGTTAGTCCTTCTTTCCATCCATCTATTCTTGGATCCGTCTAGAAATAGAAATAATTCTTAACAAACCCAAAAAAATACAATGTCCAGTAACAAAAAATAAAAATAAATTATGCGTTATTTCCGCAATTGTGATTAAGAACTCTGTTAATAACATTTTAGAATTCAAATTTAAACGAGCTTTTTTGTTACTGGCTGTGAAAGCGTTAACACTTTTTTGGTTAAAAAAAAATTGTTATGATCGGGCATAGTTCAAAATAGCGGGCATAAAAAAATAAAAAACGCTTATAGTTTCGCCATGTCCGTCTGTCCGTCTGTCTGTCCGTTAGTCCGTCTGTCTATCCGTCAGCATACTCTTCTTAGCATGGTGCTAGAGTGTGTCAGCGCTCTATCACTCTTCATCTATCGTTTCGTGCGGTAGTCCGTCTGTCTGCTCGTCGTGCTTAGATCAGCGACCATTTGCAATTAGTTGTAGGTATACATATTAGTTTAAGCCGACAAACTCGAATAATAAATATCCAAAAAAACTATTGGGGTTCCTCCTCTACACGTGAATACAATGTGGGGTATCCGTGAATAGGTATTTCAAAAAGAGTATATGTTTTTTCCAAATTCACTATTTCGAAAAATATAAAAAATATCTTACATATTTGGCTTAAGGCATGCTGATAGATAATACTAACTATCCTGAACATAATTGGTCTAGCCAGTTTCGACCAACTACGGAACGCTAATACTGAGCATGGATCGACATGCACTTGGCCGGTTTTTTTCCTCATGCGTTATTTTTAGGGTTTCGTAGTAAACAAAAAACCCTTATAGTTTAGCCATGTCCGTCTGTCCGTCTGTCTGTCCGCAGCATAGCTCAGTGGCCGTTAGTACTAGAATTTGGTATACATATTAATTATGCTAACAAAGTGGTAGAATAAAAACTTTGCTGGGCTGTGGGTTTAAAAATAAAACCATTTCGAACGTAATCGGCCCAGCCGTTTTCGAATAACTACGGAACCCTATATACTGAGCATGGCCCGACATGGTCTTGGCCGGTTTTTTGATATTGTATTCTCGCCATTTTCCGCAACTCGACATCTAACGTGCCTATTTTGCGTGATCCCAACGCTGGCCAAATATTTTGCTGCCGCAATATTATAATTACAAGGTTGTATGTTACATTTTTTCATAGTACCGTGAAACTAAGTAGTCAACATTGCCCGCTTTTTTCGGAAATCCTAAAATATCTCAAAAAAATATATAAAACCTTGAAGTTTTTTCTGCTCAGCATGTGCACTGTGATCGTACGAATCGGCTCACATGAAGAAATAATTTTTAGATCATCATTTCGATCAGGTTTTTGTCGTTTTAAGGTGCGTGCAAACCACGGACATGGCGAAACTATGAGGGTTCCTTGTTTACCACGGAACCCTAAAAAGCTTGAAAACGTTAGTTAGACACTACCTTAATGTTAAGGTGCATTCAGACCAAAAGAGTATTCGCTGTTCTATCCCCCGCTCTACGAAATCAACCAATCACGTTTTGTGTAACGATCGAATTTCGTAGAGTGGGAGGTTAGAATAGCGAATGTTCTTTTGGTCTGAATGCACCTATAGAAGGCGAGCAAAGTAATCTCGTTCTTGACCAACATTGCCCACCTCAATTTAGTGCTTAAAAATAGCTCGTATGACAATAATACTACGATCACAGAAGGTTTTTGGGCAATTCTACCATTTCATGTTTATAACTCAGGGATACGTATAAACAATTTTGAGTAAATTGGTTGGGCAATGTTACCTACCCGTTTTCGCTCTTTTTCATACAAGGTCCACTAACGCAATTCGCAAATGCTAGGGTTGTCACTTTTAAGTAGATATCTTAACTAAAGACGTTTAACTTTTGTTCAAAGTATTAATATACTAGTGAAGTAAAACAGTCCAAAATGTATTATTTGTTTTAATGCAATAATAATAAAACCGTTTTTTGAATGGGAATCAAGATAATATTATATTGATATAAATATCAGCCCACTAACGAAGCAGCAGACAACGAAACTGACAATTGAGAGTATAGTTATTGGTTCCGAACATTTTGTACACGTAAAATAAAATAACGGAGTTATAAAAACGTAATTTACTGAAAAAAACATTACCCTCCGCTATTTTCATAAAGTGGTAAAACTTGAAAGTGACAACTGTAGGCTATTTTTCATGATGGGCAATGTTTTCAATGTCCGTTTGCTAAAGTACTGGATAAAATTGCCCAAAGCCATAACTTATTTTCTGATTAGCTTTTTCCAATAAAACTACTATCAATGTAATCTACTGTTGTCATTTTATTACAGGTCATGGGTTTTTTTTTTTTAATTTAATACCACCCAGTTTTGAGAAATTTATGTCTATATTTTGCCAAGATTTTGCCCGCCAAATAACCAACCTCACTCAAGAAGCTCTAGCAAACAACTAGATGAAGATAGACGCAAAAGTCATACTTGGTGTTGCTTCTCACATAATCTATTTTATACTAAAAATAGTTAGACCGCCATAAGAATGTATTTTTTTTCTATAATAACTAATTTATTTAAAATTCAAGTTTTGGGCAATGTTTCCCCTGGAGGCAAAGTGGGCTAATTTTACGGTAGTAATTCTATGTGTATTTAGCTGTATTTTACTGAAACCTGTATCTTAATACCTATAGCCAACTAATAGTCTAAAATTCACGATATTACATGGTTCTATGTTGTGGTCATATAACTTACAAGGGCAATAAGGTTCTATGTTTGTTTGATTGATATTATTGTAAGTGGTTATATTATATATAAAATGTACTTAATATTTATAGTCATATACATTGAATTTAGGCTGTGTGGTGCGGCAGTAACAATATATTTGCCACCTACCAAGTTGGAGAACTTTTCCGATGGGTGTTATAAGAGTCGACTAAGGGACGGTACTACGCTGATCCAATTATTTGAGATGGAGGCAGGGCAGCAGCCTCATCATAATGGACACATTACTGCAATCACCAATCCGTTTGCCCAGCGTGGTTATTATGGGCATTATGTCATTTTGTCCTACCTAATGTACCCATACGCATAAATAAAATAATAGAAGAGGCCCACTTCAAGACCACTGTTACTGTATTAGACTGATTATGTGATATTGAATTTGATAAGAAGGTATCCTTTTACCATTAAAGTGTATTTATCTCATAAAATCATCTATAGGTACTCATATCCATCAGTATAAGCATAATAATCTTATTATAACATCGATCGACCGATCTTTTTATTAAAGAAACGTGGCCTGCATGCATCGTGTCACTTATATAATGGTGTTTCATACTTAATCGCTCAAATCAAACTAATGAGGTGCCGTGTTCCACAGCCTTAGATACCATGGACCCTTTGATATGAAGACACCTGAATGGATGCCTTGGTATACCAGCATAGAAGAAAGTGGAAGATGCCATGCCAGAGGACCTAACCCGCGTATGTGCCAGCCATCCTGGAACCCTTTGATATAGCAAGAATCCTTTTCCCTGAAGTACTCGCAAAAGTACTCTTTATCATCAGATCAGCTGCGGTCATATACTCATATGCTGACTCCAGCGGCAGCGGTGAAACGCTGGAATGTGGAAGACCAAGCTAACCACGAATAAATAAATATTAATATATATAGTATTTTTCCTTTTTTAGTTTTAGTAGGTACATACGCCAACCCAGTTAACTCTATCAAAGATTTCGATTCTGGACCGTGTACGTGTTTCACTTAGTCGATTTGACCAAACTTTGATTCGAAATATAACGCTTATTTTCGAATAGTCATGTCAAATCTCCATAGTACTTTAGCACTATGGAGATTTGACATGACTATTATATATATATATATATATATATATATATATATCTGAGAGAAAGCGTTATTCTTCGAATAAAAGTTTGGTGAAACGCAGCCTTAGTTTTATTTTCAGTGACGTCTCAATTGTTTTTTCTTAAAATCTTGAATTGGTCCCGATCTGTCTTTGTCACCCATTCTTGATTCGTCATTTTAACTGGGGTCAACTATATCAACTTTGGTAATTTGTTGTATTATCTATTTCATATTGCTCATTTAAGCCTTCGTCAACATCTTCTTTGGGTGTGTTGCTCTAACTACTATCTTGCTATACTATATGCTAACTATAAAAAATTAGTGACACAATCAGAACGGCATCAATTTAAGAACTTGACATACGACGACTGAGAGTACAGTTCGTGAAATATAAATTGGTAACTTTCTACCTACATTATAGTAAAAATAAACGTTCAATTTATATTTCTCGAACTATACTGTACGCTTAGCACATGATTGCTATGTCAGTATGTTATCGCTACATGTATAGATTTTCTATCTTTTACCAACAATATGAATAAAAGGGAGATGGATAATCTATTTCGCGGCGACATATTGTCGCACTGATCCTGTGCTAAGTTTACTGAGACGAACCATGAATGACGATACCGCTGTTAATACAATTTTTACCTCATCATAACACTAACCTTTTCAATGCCACGGCAAAAACAGCAGCTGTCACTCCATCCACGCCACCAAAGTGTCACAAAGGAATTTGTCAAAAACTATAAGCAAGTGCGACTAGGTCTCTATTGATCTGTGACTTGTATATCGGTCTTTGGCGTTGAAACAGTGTTACCAACATAACCGTTATCGCCGTCCACAAGGTTTCAATTAGATTTGACAATGACTGATATATTGGTAGGTTTTTTTTTTTTTTATTTATTTATTTCATATTAAAATTATACATAAGGTTAAATACAAAGGCGCCATAAAACCCTATCGGGTTTGTCTCGACACCTGAATCGCGGGAAGATATTAATTTATATACATTATACATCACAATTTTGTAATTTATACATATAAATAGGTATCAATTATGTTGAAAAATTGCAAAGCCGGTAATAGATCAACTCATTCGTGTTATTCGTGTACACAGCAAACCACGCATTCCATTGCATTCCTTATCGCTCTGAGGCGTGCGTGGCAGAAAGGTCCTAAGCGGCATGATAACATATGCCTATGATCAGTGAAGACTTTAATTACAATAGGCCGGACGAGTTTGCATGATTCTAGTGGGGCGAAACACGGGTACGGGGTGATTCGTTTTCGGAATTAACTAATTTTATTAGAATAAATAGCTGTAATGTAGTTATTATTATTTTTTTATTATTATTTGTAGGTTGGTTCGGGTTTTGGTTGTGACATTATTAATATATTTGATAAGAATTGCGCAAGTTTCATTAGGTTTAAATTTCTTTTAAAAAAATACTTTTTTAATACCGATTTTTTATTTTTTTCATTTATTGTTTCTTTTAGGTTTAGGGGCAATTCATTATATAACCTTGGAGCTATAAAAGCTACTGTTCTTTCTGCATATTTATTGTTGCTGCCAACAGTTGTTACTTTTTTATCAGAAATCTTTCTCAGATGTATTTTCGTATGCATGGGCTTCATTATTTGTGTATTATGTATATTTTCCATTAATATTAAGTATTTAATTTTACTGTGAATAGGTATGACTCTGCAGAATTTGAACAGTTGTTTATAGTTATCCCTGAAATTTTCTTTGAGTTTTTTTGGAACAATTTGTTTTAGTAACCTAAGTTGTAAATTATATATTTTATCTAAGTAGCTCTTGAATGTTCTGCCGTAGCATGTTAGTCCATACGCAGTTACTGATTCAGCTAAAGCGTTATACATGTTGATTAATATTGAGTAAGGTACTTTATATTTAATGATAGAAAACTTAGCAAGTATTGCTCGAAGTTTATCGCATAAGGCATCAATGTGTGGACCCCAATTAAAGCGGTCATCTATAATAACTCCAAGGTAAGAGGCTTGATTGGTTTGTTGAATTGTTGGACAACCGCATCGAACCGAATTTTCATTCTGCATATGGAGACAGTTGTGGGTATGAGCTATTAACTTAATACTGTTGGGTACTAACCCACGTCCAGAGCTGATGTGGAGAAGCTGGGTTTTTTCAGCGTTAAGCATAAGTCCTACGTCATGTGACCATTTGCTTATGGCAATAAAGTCTTCCTGCAATGATGTCAGCGCCACATCAATATTTTTGTCGGATGCTATCAGACATGTATCATCAGCATATTGATAGATGGAACTGTGTCTGATCACATTCCCAGCATCATTGACATAGGATAAGTAGTGCAAAGGACCCAACACCGAACCCTGTGCCGTGCCAATTGTCACATCAACTTGCTCGCTTAGAGAACTTCCTAATTTTACTTCATAACTACTGATTAACAAGAGAGTTTCAACGCCAAAGACTATTATTTTGTGGATGGTGACTTACAAGTCACCATCCACAAAATAATATGTAACTATGCACGTGCGTAAAGTTCAAATTTAGCTTTTATAGTTTTACGTGGCGTTGAAAAGGTTGAAGCAAGTCACCAGTCTCACGACTCACCAGTCAGCTATTTGGAATATAGTTGATTTTTGTGGTAAAATATGTTAGTTTATTGGTGTCTGCAAATGACTTTGCATTTATTCGTAACTCTTACACGCATCCAGTCCAATTGCCTTATTCATAAAACATCAAGACACATTAGTTAACTGTGTTGGCGATGAAATGATTATATGAACATGTTGTGTAGCCAATATGCCAATCGCTAACATTCAGTCGCGAACGAAACTCAACTGTCTTCGTCACACCAATAAGAAAGAGTGACAGAGAGAAAACTACGATACACTACCTGCTCAGCGTAGCGTAGCGATTGGCACCAAAGAGAATAAAATCACTAATTGGCACGTTAGCTAACATAGCTACGGACTCAGATCTATCGACCTCTTTTGAAAAGCAAGTTCAGTTTCTCAAAAGAGGTTGATGACAGATTGCAAACTCTGAATTAACACTATAGTTACCTTCAGCAGCACTTTAGCGGCGTGCTCCTGCATGCCGACGACCAGCTCCGGCAGCTTGTCCACGACGGACTGCGCCACCTCCGGCAGCGGCGAGTCCAGGCACTCCATGATGGCGTCCCCTGGAACATCATCACTATAGTTACCTTCAGCAGCACTTTAGCGGCGTGCTCCTGCATGCCGACGACCAGCTCCGGCAGCTTGTCCACGACGGACTGCGCCACCTCCGGCAGCGGCGAGTCCAGGCACTCCATGATGGCGTCCCCTGGAACATCATCACTATAGTTACCTTCAGCAGCACTTTAGCGGCGTGCTCCTGCATGCCGACGACCAGCTCCGGCAGCTTGTCCACGACGGACTGCGCCACCTCCGGCAGCGGCGAGTCCAGGCACTCCATGATGGCGTCCAAGCCTGGAACATCATTAGTATCATTACTTTACTGTCCACTCTTAATAGCAGGCGCGGATCCAGGATTTCGTTGAGGGGGAGGCACTGCCCTATGATATGATAGTATTTTATACTTAGAAAAGCACTTAGATATACATAAGCCCAGTGTGAGGGGCCGTGTGCGTGCATGTGTGGGGGCAAGTGCCCCCATTGCCCCCTTCCCTGGATCCGCGCCTGCTTAATAGGTACCTTATTCATAAACGATTAATTTAGCAATTGTTTGCACCTTTCGGTCTTATTTATTTATCTACATGACCGAAAAGGACATACAATACATATCGGCTTGCAAAGGCGGTCAATCTATACTTTTCTGCACTCCGGCCGCCAAAAAAGCACTTTGTCGGCTGCTGCGCTAAACTAAGTCGCCGCCTGCCGGCTCCGTTGAGCAGAAAAATGTATACCATACCTACACATTTCGGCCGTTAAATGGGAAAGCCTCGGATCACATGTTTGTCGGCTTCGGCTTATAATTACACGTCATCCGAGACATTTAGGCCTGCAAAGTAACTTTTTTTTCTCGTGGCGGCGCACAGGGGGGCGGCGGCGCGGAGCAGCGTGGGCGCCCACTGTGGCCGCCCCCGCGGGTGTGGGAGTGTAGTGTACCTGGCTGCGGCTCGGGCGCCGCGGGCAGCAGCTTGGCGAGCAGGGCGAGGGCGGCGGCGCGGGTGGCGGGGGCGGGGGCGGCGCACAGGGGGGCGGCGGCGCGGAGCAGCGTGGGCGCCCACTGTGGCCGCCCCCGCGGGTGTGGGAGTGTAGTGTACCTGGCTGCGGCTCGGGCGCCGCGGGCAGCAGCTTGGCGAGCAGGGCGAGGGCGGCGGCGCGGGTGGCGGGGGCGGGGGCGGCGCACAGGGGGGCGGCGGCGCGGAGCAGCGTGGGCGCCCACTGTGGCCGCCCCCGCGGGTGTGGGAGTGTAGTGTACCTGGCTGCGGCTCGGGCGCCGCGGGCAGCAGCTTGGCGAGCAGGGCGAGGGCGGCGGCGCGGGTGGCGGGGGCGGGGGCGGCGCACAGGGGGGCGGCGGCGCGGAGCAGCGTGGGCGCCCACTGTGGCCGCCCCCGCGGGTGTGGGAGTGTAGTGTACCTGGCTGCGGCTCGGGCGCCGCGGGCAGCAGCTTGGCGAGCAGGGCGAGGGCGGCGGCGCGGGTGGCGGGGGCGGGGGCGGCGCACAGGGGGGCGGCGGCGCGGAGCAGCGTGGGCGCCCACTGTGGCCGCCCCCGCGGGTGTGGGAGTGTAGTGTACCTGGCTGCGGCTCGGGCGCCGCGGGCAGCAGCTTGGCGAGCAGGGCGAGGGCGGCGGCGCGGGTGGCGGGGGCGGGGGCGGCGCACAGGGGGGCGGCGGCGCGGAGCAGCGTGGGCGCCCACTGTGGCCGCCCCCGCGGGTGTGGGAGTGTAGTGTACCTGGCTGCGGCTCGGGCGCCGCGGGCAGCAGCTTGGCGAGCAGGGCGAGGGCGGCGGCGCGGGTGGCGGGGGCGGGGGCGGCGCACAGGGGGGCGGCGGCGCGGAGCAGCGTGGGCGCCCACTGTGGCCGCCCCCGCGGGTGTGGGAGTGTAGTGTACCTGGCTGCGGCTCGGGCGCCGCGGGCAGCAGCTTGGCGAGCAGGGCGAGGGCGGCGGCGCGGGTGGCGGGGGCGGGGGCGGCGCACAGGGGGGCGGCGGCGCGGAGCAGCGTGGGCGCCCACTGTGGCCGCCCCCGCGGGTGTGGGAGTGTAGTGTACCTGGCTGCGGCTCGGGCGCCGCGGGCAGCAGCTTGGCGAGCAGGGCGAGGGCGGCGGCGCGGGTGGCGGGGGCGGGGGCGGCGCACAGGGGGGCGGCGGCGCGGAGCAGCGTGGGCGCCCACTGTGGCCGCCCCCGCGGGTGTGGGAGTGTAGTGTACCTGGCTGCGGCTCGGGCGCCGCGGGCAGCAGCTTGGCGAGCAGGGCGAGGGCGGCGGCGCGGGTGGCGGGGGCGGGGGCGGCGCACAGGGGGGCGGCGGCGCGGAGCAGCGTGGGCGCCCACTGTGGCCGCCCCCGCGGGTGTGGGAGTGTAGTGTACCTGGCTGCGGCTCGGGCGCCGCGGGCAGCAGCTTGGCGAGCAGGGCGAGGGCGGCGGCGCGGGTGGCGGGGGCGGGGGCGGCGCACAGGGGGGCGGCGGCGCGGAGCAGCGTGGGCGCCCACTGTGGCCGCCCCCGCGGGTGTGGGAGTGTAGTGTACCTGGCTGCGGCTCGGGCGCCGCGGGCAGCAGCTTGGCGAGCAGGGCGAGGGCGGCGGCGCGGGTGGCGGGGGCGGGGGCGGCGCACAGGGGGGCGGCGGCGCGGAGCAGCGTGGGCGCCCACTGTGGCCGCCCCCGCGGGTGTGGGAGTGTAGTGTACCTGGCTGCGGCTCGGGCGCCGCGGGCAGCAGCTTGGCGAGCAGGGCGAGGGCGGCGGCGCGGGTGGCGGGGGCGGGGGCGGCGCACAGGGGGGCGGCGGCGCGGAGCAGCGTGGGCGCCCACTGTGGCCGCCCCCGCGGGTGTGGGAGTGTAGTGTACCTGGCTGCGGCTCGGGCGCCGCGGGCAGCAGCTTGGCGAGCAGGGCGAGGGCGGCGGCGCGGGTGGCGGGGGCGGGGGCGGCGCACAGGGGGGCGGCGGCGCGGAGCAGCGTGGGCGCCCACTGTGGCCCGCCCCAGGCACCACCGCGGCGGCTGCCCCACTGATCGATCTCCTGGAAATAGTAATAGTCTAATAGTACATTACTATAGAGGCCTTTTGCAGAAGCTAGTCAGTGTCAGAGTACGGGGTACGGGAACCTAGGAGAACGCCTACCTCGCCGCTAGGAATGTGCAACATTATCAGAATGGCGAAACACTTATGTTACCACAAACATTACGGGCAATAGCACACAAAAACCAGTCACGTAAGTTAAAATGAACACTGATGGTTACCTGAATGTAAATGTGTAGATCGTCCGGAGGATCCCGTCGCTGCAGCGCGAGCAGCGCTTGCGGCGGCGGCGCGGCCGACGCGGGCGCCGCGCCTGCTTCCTCCCCGAGCGCGCTCAAAGACCCGCTGTAATACAATGTGCATGTAATGTATCTTAGATAATTACCAAATAAAAAACAACCGACTTCAACCGATTTCTCCAAGATCCCATCATCACAGTTTGTTTTGAAGTCGGTTAAAAATAGTAGATTGAACCAAGGGCGGAAAGGAACCCATTTAACCAGAGATATTTTTGATTACTCACTGGGTCACCTTAGACCCTTAGTTAACAGGCAATTTTTTCTGGATTTTACTGTCACACTGGTTTAGCAGACTATACAGGGTGGTCCAAACCTTGACGTCAAAATTTTTTTTTTAAATTTGTCACGTCATGAGCTATCAGAATATACCCCATGTAGTTTTGAAAAAAAATTTTGACGTCAAGGTTTGGATCACCCTGTATTATAGGTGTATTGATACGTACTGCGAGCGCGGCGGGCAGTGCGCAGCGACGCGACGCATGAGCGCGGCCACTCTGTGTTGTAAGGCGGAATCACGTTCGCGTTCACGACCGCCAGCGGCCATTTGGACGAAGCACTCGAGAATGTTCTGCACTTCCTCGCTATAGGGAAAAAAAAGAATTAATATCGTTTTTTTTGGAATTATACAAATAAGGTAGTCCTCTGATTTTTCAATTTACCATCGGAATATTTGCACTTCCTCACTATAGAAAAAGAATGAATTAATAATGAGAGTTTTTGGAAAGCAATCATCATACAAATAAAGTACTGAATTTTCAATTTTCCATCGAAAAAAGCGGCATATTAATAAACATACCGGAGGAGAGAAAAGAACGCCTAACATCTTTGAATGTAACAATCTATGAGATGTCTACATAAAAGCTACTGCGTTTCTAATGGTGCTTCCATTGGGGTTATAAAATGTTATATAAGGAGGACTGACGACCAGGTGAAGGTCGCAGGAGACCGCTGGATGCGGGTGGCGTAGGACCGGCCATTGTGGCAATGTTTGGGGGAGGCCTATGTTCAGCAGTGGACGTCTTTCGGCTGATATGATATATAATAATAATAATCCATTTATTTTCAGGCATCGAAGGCCCATAGATACATACCTTACAAACTAACATAAATTATTAATCTAAGTTATTTTGGCGACAACAGGAAGTCTCTGTTTCGTCGCCTGATCCGGCGTAGGATTCGGCAAACTCCCACGGAACCGCCGAAACACTACCCCCTTCGGCCAGAAGTCAGCGCTTGCGATGGTGTCCTGCAGCGACCGCGGCACGCGCACCACAAACGAGCTGAAGTGCACGTAGTGGCGCGACCGCAGCTGGAACACCCTTAAGTCGAAGCGGGTCTTTTTGCGAATATATTCCACCACATCATTGGCCGTAGCGGAATAATGCAGGCACACAGCACCTGGTGTCCTGCAGCTCCCGCTCGGGCAGCAGGTGGGCGCGGGCGGGGGCGGGCACGGCGCCCCGCAGCAGGGCTCCGGCGAGGGGCAGGGCTCGGGCTCCGGCGCCGGCTATATATACAGCACCTGGTGTCCTGCAGCTCCCGCTCGGGCAGCAGGTGGGCGCGGGCGGGGGCGGGCACGGCGCCCCGCAGCAGGGCTCCGGCGAGGGGCAGGGCTCGGGCTCCGGCGCCGGCTATACAGGGCGTCCCACGGCGATGCCACATGGAGGGAAAGTACCTTAAATATCATAGATAGCGTATTTTGCTGAAAGAAGACTTTATTTTATTTTGAAAATTAAATAATACTGCATTAAAAAAAATCCAAAAAAAAATTTGCTTTTTCTAGGCATCGAACCTACTTTAAAACAAAAAAAAATGTTTCGTAATTTTATTCTGTCATTCGAAAGAATGGATAAAAAATAACAATTTTCCTTAAGAAACATAGTATCTAAAACTAAAAGAATAACCAAAAAAGTTTGGTTCAAAATTAGAAAAAAAATTGTAGTCGGTTCGATTTCCGGGTGAAGCAAGTATTTTTTTGAAAAACTTTGAATGCAGAATTACTACATTTTAAAAATAAAATAAAGTCTTCTTTCAGCAAAATACGCTATCTATGATATTTAAGGTACTTTCCCTCCATGTGGCATCGCCGTGGGACACCCTGTATATACAGCACCTGGTGTCCTGCAGCTCCCGCTCGGGCAGCAGCTCGAGCGCGGCCAGCAGGTGGGCGCGGGCGGGGGCGGGCACGGCGCCCCGCAGCAGGGCTCCAGCGAGGGGCAGAGCTCGGGCTCCGGCGCCGGCTATCCGGGACCAGAGGGAGCGGACGCCGGCTTCTAGACGCCATGTTCTGTAGACAAATGACACGGAATTATAAAAAAATCAACCATGCATACGAAGGTTGCCTTTTAAGTTGTGTCGTTTGAAATAAGTATAGACAATTTTATAGATTATTACCATTTATTGTTTTTCGAAGAATTCTCCGCGATGTTTAATACACTTTTGCATGCGTTCAAACCAGTTTTTAAAACATTTATTCCACTCCGAAGTGGGGGTAGTCAAAATGGCCGATTTGTAAGCGTCAACAGCTTCTACAGGTGAGCTGAAGCGTTGACCACGAAGACTTTGCTTAATTTTGGAGAACGTAAAAAAATCGTTAGGGCTTAAGTCAGGGCTGTAAGGTGGGTGATCTAAAATTTCCACATTTTGTGCGCTCAAAAACATCTTTGTTTGGCGGGCGGTGTGCGAACTTGCATTGTCATGATGCAGTATCATACGAAGCGTCGAGTTGTTTTTTCGAAATTCGGTTATGACTTGCGGCAAACAAACAGTGGTATACCAGTCAGCGGTAACCGTCTTGCGATCTTCTAGTACAATAGTGGCGACGTGACCACCCTTTGCCACAAACGAGGCCACCATTCTTTTTGAAGTGCTCCGCGAGCGTATGACTTTGGTCGGTTTTGGCTCATCCTGAAAGACCCAAACAGTTGACTGCTGTTTAGAATCTGGATCGTAAGCATATACCTAAGACTCGTCACCACTAACCATATCATAAACATGTTTTGATTCGCCTCGGCTGAATCGCTGCAGAGTTTTGCGACACCAACTAACACGGGCAGCTTTTTGGTCGTCGCTAAGCAAATGTGGTATCCAACGAGAGATCAACTTTCTTACGCCAAGTTCTTCGTGCAGGATTTTTTGGATAGTGGTCCCTGAAATGCCCACGGATGCCTCTATTTCACGGTAGGTCACATGACGATCTTCGAGTACTAGCTGCCGCACGGCTTCGATATTCTCTTGCGTCATGGCGGTTTTTGGACGACCTTTACGGGGCTTGTCACTGAGGCTAGACTGCCCACGTTGAAATTGTAAATACCAGCGTTCTACAGTCCTAAGACACGGTGCTGCATCACTAAACACAGAAGTGATCTCCTCAAAACACTGAAGTCGTGATAATCCCCTTTTAAAGTTGTAGAAAATAATCGCATGCAAATTTTCCTTAGTTTGGCGCGGGGTAGCCTAATTCCCTAGAGCCCGCGTCCCCAGGTGGCGGATAGGGGAACGCTCACTGAGCTGGCCATGCCAGCTCAGGGGGTAGGAGGGAAATCAAATACCTCCCGCGGACCACAAGGCCGGAGATGGAAACTCCGTATCAAACCCTACCTGTGAGCTTCTTTGATATTCGAAGTAGAGGTCATAGGTATGCTGGGCATCCAGGTTGGGATGTTCAGTAAGGAAGGCGGCGGACGAGCTCATATAGTATGGGCCGACGGCGGCTCCTAAGCCCTCCAGGAGAGCCACAACCTTGGCGTCAGGTGGTAACCGGCCGTAAAACAAAAACCAAAGCACCTTCTCCTAATCATGAATCACAAGAATAGAAAGAATCGGTCTACTACTAGGGCGTACCCCGGAAGCGACGCACCAGGCGATATGCGAGGAAATGCTGCAAATGTTAGGGCGTACCCCCGAAGCGACGCGAAGGATCCTGGAGCCCCCGTCCCAAAAATACGCATTGCCAGTTGGAATGTGGGTTCCATGACAGGACGCAGCTCGGAATTAAGCGAAGTGCTGCTTAGAAGACGCATCAACATCTGTTGCATACATGAGACGAAGTGGAAGGGGTCCAAAGCACGCAATATCGGAAACAATTATAAACTCATATACAACGGCACAAATGACAATCGAAATGGCGTCGGAATAGTCGTAGATAAAAGCTTCCAAGCTCGCGTGGTCGACGTGCAGAGGGTCAATGATAGAATTATTGCAGTAAAATTTGCTCTTGACAATCAGGAATGCATGAATGTCATATCGGCATACGCACCACAGATCGGGTTGTCGCAAACGGAAAAAAACACGTTCTGGGAAGATCTTTACGAGCTTATTCAGTCCATACCAAACACAGAGTCGAAATACATTGGAGCGGATTTTAATGGGCACGTCGGAGAAACCGCAGATCCGTTTAGAGAAATACACGGCAACAACGGATATGGAAAAAGAAATGCCCAGGGTAAGGACATCCTAAACTTTGCGTCTACATTTAATATGGCAATCATCAACACCTTTTCTAAGTCCCACGAACACTTAATAACATACAAGAGCGGTGGAAAGTGTACACAAGTCGACTACATTCTCGCGGATCGACACTTACTTAAAGAGTGAGTACTCTTAAATTGTCGCTAACATAATTCAGTTTTTTTCCTAGACTCTCGACTTTTTTGATAAAATTTAAATTACATTCATAATTTAGAAGGTACTGGCATGTTTTATTCTTAAAATTAAACAGTCACTTGCTTTTACTTTTCAAGATGTCTTCAAATGAAAAAAGTGTTCGAGATTTTATTTTGCAAAAAATTACTATGTATACCTTATAGGTATCTACTTTAGAACTTGCAAAATCGTGCAATACAACTCGGAGAACAGTACAAAGGACCATAAAAAAGCTAAAAGAAGGTAAAACTACTAAAAGAAAGCAGCGTGAGGGTTATCCCATAAGAAAACGGAATAAAAAATTTGAATTAAAAGTGTGTTAGCTGTTTGATCACAAGCCGGCTATTTCGTCCCAAAAAGTGTCCACAAAAATTGAAACAAGCCAAAGTAATGTGCAAAAATTAAAAAATAAACTGCGGAATTGTTACTTATAAAAAACAAAAAGCCTCGAAGAGAACGGTTTCTCAATATAATCGAGTAATCCGACGTTCTAGACTACGTACGCCTTGTTGGTTCAAAATACAGGTTGCTTAATTATTGATGACGAATCGTATCTAAAGGCTGATTTCAAATCAATACCAGGTAATCAATGCTCTTCTTCCGGCGACGACCAGAGTCTGTCTGAATGAGAAAAAGTAATTTCAGTCGAGAAATTTGCCAAAAAGTTCCTCGTATGGTAGGCAATTTGCCAGAGCGGCATGAGAAGTTCGCCTTTTGTAACCACTGGCACAATTAACACAGATATTTATATATCCGAATGCCTAAAGAAGAAGTTGTTGCCACTTATTCGAAAGCATAATTGCTCGACATAATTTTGGCCAGAATTGGCAAGTTGTCACTATTCATCTAGAGCTATGGAGTGGTATAATATGAATGCTGCCAATGTTGTACCAAAGGAAAGAAATCCGCCAAATTGCCCAAAATTACAGCTGATAGAAAAATAATGGGCAAATATAAAACAAAATTGCAGAAAACATCCCAATCGGCCACAACATTGCCCGATTAATAAAAAAAGTGGATTAAATGTACGAAACTTATCCCAAATTATTCCTTGCAAAACTATATGCGTCGGGTCAAGAGGAAAGTTCGAGAATGTTGTCATCGTGCATTAGACAAGGAATAAAATTGTTTTAGCTGGTCTATTTTGTCGTAAACTCTCAAATAATAAACATTTTTGGGTATCCTTGTATAATATTTTACTGTATTAACCTTTATTCAACTTGCGACAATTTAGGAGTGTTCACTCTTTAAAACCTTTAAAAACTGTAAAGTTATACCTGGCGAGTCTTTAACGTCACAACATCGGCTATTGGTAGCAGATTTCACGATACGAAGACCAGTAACGGTTTAGCCAAAAAGAATTCCTAAGATTCGCTGGTATAAGTTAGAGCAAGAAGAAGGTCAGAGACTCTGTGCGGAACTAAACACCTATATTCATGAAACCCCAAAGGATAAAGATGCCAACACGATGTGGAAAGAGTTCCATGAGTTCTGTATCAAGAAAGAACGGTATAATCAGAGAAAATAAGGACCCCACACTATGGAACCCAGAGGTCCAAGAGAAGCTCAAGATTAAGAAGACACTTTTTAAAAACTGGCAGAACACAAAGAATGAATCCAGTGAAGCCGAATATCGAAACGCAAAAAAGGAAGCCAGACGAACGGTTGCCCAAACGCGGGAAGCGCGCGAAGAACAGGGAGGGTCTCTATAACATGCTTGAAAATGCCACTAACGACAAGCAGATTTTCAAAATTGCCAAACAGAGACACCAAGATTCTTTGGACACTAAGGCGGTCAAGTATATAAAGGACTCTCAAGGTACACTCCTGACATCTGATAAGGAAATAAACAAAAGATGGAAAGAGTATTACTCGAAGCTGTTGAACGAGACATACCCATACGAACCAATGGCCTCCCTACCTACAATCGAAGGGCCGTGGCCGGCTTTTACACCCCAAGAAGTCCATCTAGCAGTCAGGAAAATGGCAAACGGCAAGGCAACTGGTCCAGACGAGATACCGGCCGAACTGTGGAAGATCTTGGGTGACCCGGGAGTGTTCTTCTTGACAACACTCTTTAACAAGTTTCCTTCGGATGGCATGCCTGAAGCGTGGAGGAAAAGCTTCCTAGTGCCATTTTATAAAAACAAAGGCGATATCCGGCTGTGCGGGAACTACCGCGCTATTAAACTGCTCTCACACAGTTTTAAAATCTGGGAACGTGTAATCAGTCAAAGGCTCCTTGCATTAACTTCAGTGTCAGAAAACCAGTGTGGCTTCGTCACTGGAAAGTCAACAACCGATGCAATCCACACCATCCGTATCCTAATGGAACACTACAGGGACAACAAGAAAGACTTGCACATGGTCTTTATAGACCTAGAAAAAGCCTTCGACCGCATTCCAAGACCACTGATATGGCAGGCATTACGGTCTCAGAGTGTCCCTGAATGCTACATAGGATTTATAGTTAACATGTACTACAAGGTGACGACAAAAGTACGGTGTCCAGCGGGAGTTGGCGACGAGTTCTGTGTAGACGTTGGTGTTCATCAAGGGTCAGCTCTCAGCCCGCTTTTGTTTAATTTAGTTATGGACTACCTCACGTCAAATGTCCAGAAACCAACACCATGGAACCTTCTCTACGCAGACGATGTTGTCCTCGTCGAAGAGGATCCCAGGGCACTGGAAAGAACGTTAGAAACCTGGAGGTCAGCACTAGAAAAAGCGGGACTGAGAATAAGCAGAGAAAAAACTGTACACATGCACTGCAATTTCGAGAACAGTAACGCCCAATACACCCTACACCTGCAAAATGCCCCACTTTCAACTGTCGAAAGTTTTAAGTACCTAGGAAGCGTAATAACCAATGACGGTAATATTGACAAAGACGTGGTGCATCGTAAAAATACGGGCTGGCAAAAATGGAGAGAGCTTACAGGAGTACTCTGTGACTCAAGTGTACAGTAGGTATACAGGGTGTAAAGGTTTCAGTAACGATGTCTTTTACACACTGTATAAATGGATGGGGCTGAGTGCACACGCACACTAGGATATAGTATTTAACTACCCATTGTACCATGGGTAATGATCCTTGTCAACCTTGACTGCTACTAATGTACGCTTTCTAGTTACCATGTAACCTTCATCGTATGGAACTAGATTACTATATAAGGAAACCCTTTCTATTAAATAAAAGTCATTCTACCACGAACCACTTTGAGTATCATTGCTGCTCCCGTAACGTCAGTCACTTCATGGCGACCCTGCCAGGATGGGCTACTCGAGGTAGCCCACTAGCATCCACTATGTGACACTTCATAGAGATCCTGCCAGTGCGGCCTTGCGCTGCACTGGCGGCGCGCTGCGCCAGCCAGAAAATCCAACTCGAAGTAGCTCACTATTGACAACGATGCAGCCAGCGCACCAGCCCAGCAAACCAGTATCAACGATGCAGCCCGCGCACCTGCCCAGCAAACCAGTGACAACGATGCAGCCCGCGCACCTGCCCAGCAAGTCAGCAGGCTCACAAGCTTCAAGAAAAATCCAGAAAAACGCCAGGCCATTGAAACCATCATGCGCAACTCTAATAAACAAGAACGAGCAGTCTAAGCCAGATCGTCGACATTGAGTCACGAGCGTCAGATCCCACCACGTCAAGCCACAGCCTACGAGTACCAGAGCCCTGAAGTCAACAGGTACAATGCTCAGCAGTATTCGCACCTAACATTTTTTTTAAACGTTCAAATAGATTTAATTATGTAAAGTGAATACTTCATACCGCCAACAAATTTATTTTCCTAATTAGATAATGTACTAAATCTTATGACCAAAATTCAAACGTTATATGACGAATTATCTTACAAAAATTAGCTTGGATTTTGCGTATATCAAGAGACAGTATTTAATGTTTGATATTATTATTAACAGAATATTATTTCAGTAACAAAACGCTTGAATCGAGAGCATTTTTTTAAACAAGAATTAAATAATGTACAATTATTTTTGTGAACTATTTTAACATTCATGACTACTTATATAGACGATGATAACTTCGTGTTATTAATTGTATTGCAGCTATTTATAACTTTAGCGACGGCGCGTGTACCTACTCCATATATGGATTGGCATGTGTCGTCTGTTATTTCATCTCAGATTTCGTAGTTCGTGGACTCATTTAGACCACTTTTATATAATTATAATGATTAAACTAAAGTTAAAGAATTCTCAAAATAGATTTGGAATCTTAAAAACGTAAAATCATGTAAATTATTCGGTTAAGGAATGTAACGAAATTATTTACTTTTAGCTTAGCACAGAAAACAGTGTTTTTTTTTTTTTTTTTATCTGTTGTTTGAATTACAATTTAAGTAATTTTTTTAATGATGTTGAATTATTTTATTATTTTATTGGACAAGACTTTTATGCACGGATCTGATTTTTATAAACTTTCTTTAATAAACTAAGAGTATTGTTATAATGACGAGAGTTATTAGAATTATTTATGAATTTGACTTTGACAAATGATTATTGGTGTCGTAATGATCGGAGTTTGTAAGCATAGCTAGTTTAAGTATAATTTTAATATTTTTGTTTATGGACAGCAAGTTTTAAAAAAAAGATTAGCTATCAATGGTTTTGGAAAGTTTCAGTAAGGAAATGAATGTGAAATAATGTTATGGTTATCGATTGATATATTTAAAGGGAATTTAAGTGGTGAGAAAAACGATGAAATGATGTATGGGAAATCTTTAATACGGAAGTTTTTTCGATTTTGTTTTAGCCTGATCAACTAAGACTAATAGAAATTCTTATATGTTACAGTTTCCATACTGTAAGAGTTATCGTTGAATTTTTATGTATTGTTTCTATTGCTAGTGATAAATGGAATAGTTGACTAGTTGAAACATGGATATTTTTAAGGCTTGGATGCCTATCTCAAATGTGACCAGTGCAGTGTAGTGCAGTGTTTGCTATATAATACGCGCAGGCGCACTACGCGCTTTCTATCAAAATCTGACTGCAATCTCACTTGCCATTTTACCACTGTAACGATAACATCTGTTTAGTTAAAAGTTATTTGCATGCACATCCAAGTATGTGATTTTGCACCAATATATCCTCTAAAGATATAACATGGATATGACTAGATGTATCTATCGCACATCGGTGGCCCCAGAGGCGGCCATGAGCGATTAGGTTAGCAAGGGTACACCAGGATGCAAGGCAGGCACGGAATCCTTGACTTCTGATCATGATTTGGTCGAGCACCAATCGTGAAGACAACTTGGACACATGGAAGGTTTAGATGAAAGGAAGTGTTAAAAGAACTGCCTGGGTATATGATTATATTAAATAAAATATGAGTGCGCACTAAAAATTTCCTTATATCCTGAGCAAATTAATAAAAGTTATAATAAGGTCGACCGACCGCGAGTGTAACGCGAGTGTAATGCATTGTGAACCCTTGACTTATTAAAAAATATGAACGCGAGTGTAATGCGTTGTAAACCCTTGTCATACTTGACATATAAAAAGATATGCACGCTATAGATGCAGTTTAAAGTAAATGTAATGACGTCTTATAAACTTAAAGTACTTACTTGCGAGAAATAGACAATATGTAATGATACAGAAATTGTATTAGGTACAAACAGCAACACTCCTAACGGACCATTAAAGACAGAGCAGAGAGAAAATGAAAGAGATAAATATAGTTATATTATGTCAACTTCAAATTAAATAATTCACGGGAATGTTGATCGTTCGCACTGTTCGCAACTTGGTCGAATAATACAAATCGGGTTCCGAAATCTTACGAGACTAGTATCACGACTTCGGCCGAACTCTGCTGACCAATGGGGCGAGCATTTCTACGGTTAACCAATGATCGCTCGCGGTTTCTTCAGAAGATGACATTACCATGGTTACGTAATAACAAAAACGTTTAACCAATGATTGATTACGAATTTTCCGGAAGCTGACGTTACTATAGTTACGTTATAATATATAACATCCGCTTTAGTCCTGGAGACGTCAATCTAACTTCAGAGCCGGTAATTTGACTGCTAAGCTGCTATGTAGAAATTTTCGTTCATTTTCCTTTCAACGGCTGTCACTGTCAGATATTTTTTCAAAGTTAGAATTTCAGCCAGAAACTATCAAGTCTCTATTAAACATTTGTATGGCTACTGACGGATTAAAGGATTATAGGTAGACTGTCAAACGTCTATCTACCATATTTCCACAAAGGTTACATAAGTATTCAACTAACGTCAACTAAGAGATGTGATGAATTATAATAAAGACAGCAATAGCATTTGTCTCTGTCAATGAAAAAATATCCTCGTAAGGCCCACCATACTATTTTCTTTAAATCTTATTTTGAACCTTGCCTTGTAAGGAATAGTGGCGAACTTCGTTTGTTTAAGAAAACGACCAAACAACGTAAATGCGACTTTATTAAGTTTATAAAAGGTTTAAATTTCATTGAATTGGAGTGTACATTGTAATGTACATTGGGCCTTACAAGGATATACATAATGGGTATGTGTATCACGAGTGTATTACTCTCCCTTCTTCAACCGGTCTGTTATGAATGTCTCCTGTGTAACCACATTTTGGTCCAACCAACTTGGCAGTAAGAAAAGGCGGCAAATTCAAATTTTGTATATTTGGCTTACGTAAAGTATTCAACTAACGTCAACTAAGAGATGTGATGAATTATAATAAAGACAGCAATAGCATTTGTCTCTGTCAATGAAAAAAATAATTTAAAATTGCCCGATAACATGGCTATTTGTAAAAATATCTTGATTTGGAAAAATACCTTGCCTCGTCAGATAAATCATGAAATCCGATTTGAAGAAACCGTGATTAAATTACTAAACGGTTTTAGACAAATCTATGAAGAACTGTCGTTATCCAGTTTCCACAAGGAACAACGACATCTAGCGTCTAATCATGGCCGATAGCTAATTCTTAATTTTCGTAGACGAAGGAATTTTTATTATGTCAACTAGTTTTCAAATACTGAAATTTTGACGCAACAAAGATTCGATGACATATCATCGGGGACCATCGGAAATGTCGCGATCGTGCCTTCTAACGAAAAATACCGAACCCATAATATTACACGACCAAATTGCATCCTTTGCCAAGTGGCTTAACATTCCTATGTAACTGACACGTGACTGTAAGTGTGATTCTCTTTCATGCAATATTTCCAATTTCTGAAGTGTATACCTAGCTGTGTTACTGTTTGTACCTACTCTACTTACATGGACATACAAATGTATTGACGAATACAATTGTTTTATTCTTATTTTTCTCATTTAAGAGTATGTAAGAGAAAATTAAGATTTTATTGTTTAAGATATCTTAATCCGATTTGTTTAGATTTTATTTAATAATGTAATGTACATGTACAAATGTGCATGAATTCGTATTCATTATGATATAATTATAATCATAAGTTTTTTTTTATTACTCTTTATTATGTTTAAAGTTAATGCTTATGTTTCTTTTCTGTTCTTTTACTCGTTTAACTATAAGAACAATAGAATTCTTAGCCATATAAGAGACAAATATGAATAAATATAAGAACTTCTTGTAAAGCCAAAAATAGTTTTAACTGCACTATTTTTGTCTCAAAAAAAGGGGAAACATGTACAGTAGGTATACAGGGTGTATACCAGAAATTGGAGTTCGAGGCCAACGAAACTACGACAGATGCGTTATTGTCAAATCTGTCAAAGTCTCTTATGTCATTGTCAAATAAAGTTTTCAGGTTTCCACAACCTTTTTGTTATTTAATAAATTTATTTAAAATAATTCATAATAAAAATATTATACACCTCCGTAATGTTGGTACGCCTTTTTGTTTAATATGGCTGTCACAACTAGGATTTTCTTAAAAACACGTAAATATTTAAAAACTTTTCTTTTCTCACATAGAAATGACAAAATTTTCTTGTAAAGATCTTAAAATGATAAGAGCCAACGTTTCAAAGCCTATTTTAAATAGAAGTTGAATTACCAGTGAATACAAACGACAGCGTGCCATATTTATTAAAACAGTAGGTATGGTTAAATTACTAAGCCCCCTACCTTATTACGGCTTAAAATTAAGGGAAAGAAATTTGAAAATGTAAAATGAAAGCATTTTTTAGGGTTCCGTCGCCAAGAACGGAACCCTTATAGATTCGTCATGTCCGTCTGTCCGTCTGTCACAGCCGATTTACTCGGAAACTATAGATGCTACAGTAACGAAATTTGGTAAGGATATGTGTTGTATGAACCGCTACAGGATTATGATACTAAATTGTAAAAAAAAACCATTGGGGTGGGGGTCCTCCATACATGTAACTGAGGGATAGAATTTTTTTTTGAAGTTGTATATAAGCGTGTGGGGTCTTAATAGAAAGGTCTTTGAAAATGATATGAAGGTTTATAAATCTTATTTTTATTTAAGCAAATTGTTTTCGAGATATCAGCTCTCAAAGTACTTGATTAAATTATCTCCTATAGTTTTTGAGGTAGGTTGATTTAACTGTATTTTTTAAATAATAAACTGATAATGGTATGGAACCCTTTGCGCGCGATTCCGACTCTCACTTGGCCGGTTTTTTGTATTTTATTTGTCTTCTTCATCACTTATCGTCCTGAGTGGTAACTTTTTCAAGGCTGGTCCCATAGTAAAACTTGGCTGTAATCATGAGTAGATCCAGAAAATATGATTTTGTATCATTGTGTTTTATATCATTTCACCCAGTATATTTCATTTGGAATTTAATTTTTTGATTTTTTTGAGCGAAGCTAAACATGGCTGAACCAAGTGGGTCACATTGTTAACAAGCTACGGAAGAAAACAATACGTTAGATCTGTATGATAATTTAAATGGAGAACTATAGCACTGCCAAAGAAATTTGTAGGCCAAAGGAATTTTACGAATACGAAATGTGAACATAAAGCACGCTACAATATATTATTCTGCAATTTTCTAAACGTATGCAGAAATAGGGTTTAAATTTATGTGTAGTTAAATTGCTGTACCAAATGTTATTAACACCTGAGGTGATACCAGCGCAATATCAACTTTGTTACTAATAATTGCGGATAATTAAGTTTTTATTAAAATATCTCATATTTACGTGAAAATAAGTAAATAATATTGTTTCTATAAATTAAAGAATTAAAATTACCAATAAATAAGATATCTCAACGTCTGTTTTTAGAAAATAAGGATTTACTATTGTAAGAACATTTCATTGTTGTGGCAATATTTTCGTAGATTCTTTGGCCTCGAACTCCAATTAGTGGTTTAAAGGTTTCAGTAACGATGTCTTTTACACACTGTATAAATGGATGGGGCTGAGTGCACACGCACACTAGGATATAGTATTTAACTACCCATTGTACCATGGGTAATGATCCTTGTCAACCTTGACTGCTACTAATGTACGCTTTCTAGTTACCATGTAACCTTCATCGTATGGAACTAGATTACTATATAAGGAAACCCTTTCTATTAAATAAAAGTCATTCTACCACGAACCACTTTGAGTATCATTGCTGCTCCCGTAACGTCAGTCACTTCACAAGAATGCCCATTAATATAAAGGGCAAAGTATATAAAACCGCCGTGAGACCGGCTATGTTATATGGTGCAGAATGCTGGCCTCTCAAGAAGCAACAATCCGAACAACTCCACGTCGCTGAAATGTGAATGCTTAGGTGGTCTGGTGGCGTAACACTCTTGGACAAAGTCCCAAACCGCTACATCAGGGGCACATTCAAAATAAGACCCATTCAGGAAAAGCTAATAGAAACACGACTCCGATGGTACGGCTACGTCACGAGGAGGCCAGAAGACCACATGACCAGAAAAGTGCTGGAGTATAAGTCTAGACCGAAAAAGGCTGGGCGACCCCGACTTACATGGATGTCCGTAATTAAGAAAGACCTAGAGAATAAGAATATAGACCCAACGACGACCCAGAACAGATATAACTGGAGAAAATTGATTAGGAGAGCCGACCCCAAATGAAAATGGGATAAGGCCAGATAAAGAAGAAGAAGAAATTTTCCTTAGTTATTTCCATTTTTACAACCGACTTGTCACCTTTAAATAGACGCTGTAATAAAACTATTCGACCAATTTGAAAACATGTTTTTGTTTTCGAGTTCTAAATTCAAAAGGATGAAAATGCCATATGTTTATTTTTTTTAAATCGCGGGAGGTTGGCAAATGACACGACTTAAAAGGCAGCCTACGTACAACAAAAAGAATTCAGTCGAATTAGGAACCTCCTCCTTTTTTTAAATCGGTTAAAAAGTTTTCTACTTGCAACGAAGATCGCATGACCTTTCGTCAGAACAGAGACTCACTTGAAGTTAGCCTCCTTCCCGTGCTCCTTCGTTTGATGCGCCAACGCCGTCAGCAACGTGTGCGACACTCTGTCAGTGGCGCTGGTGGAACTGGCCGCCACCGCCTGGTAGGGCTCCGAAGCCTGCAGGGGACAGGTTGTGAGGGGACGCTCGGAGCTCTCTATTGCCGGATCTTTGGCACCTAGAGAATAGAACAGAAACTCACTTGAAGTTAGCTTCCTTCCCGTGCTCCTTCGTTTGATGCGCCAACGCCGTCAACAACGTGTGCGACACTCTGTCAGTGGCGCTGGTGGAACTGGCCGCCACCGCCTGGTAGGGCTCCGAAGCCTGCAGGGGACAGGTTGTGAGGGGACACTCGGAGCTCTCTATTGCCGGATCTTTGGCACCTACAGAATAGAACAGAGACTCACTTGAAGTTAGCCTCCTTCCCGTGCTCCTTCGTTTGATGCGCCACCGCCTGGTAGGGCTCCGAAGCCTGCAGAGGACAGGTAGTGAGGGGACGCTCGGAGCTCTCTATTGCCGGATCTTTGGCACCTAGAGAATAGAACAGAAACTCACTTGAAGTTAGCTTCCTTCCCGTGCTCCTTCGTTTGATGCGCCAACGCAGTCAGCAAGGTGTGCGACACTCTGTCAGTGGCGCTGGTGGAACTGGCCGCCACCGCCTGGTAGGGCTCCGAAGCCTGCAGGGGACAAGTGGTGAGGGGTCCCTCGGAGCTCTCTATTGCCGGATCTTTGGCACCTAGAGAATAGAACAGAGACTCACTTGAAGTTAGCTTCCTTTCCATGTTCCTTCGTTTGATGCGCCAACGCTGTCAGCAACGTGTGCGACACTCTGTCAGTGGCGCTGGTGGAACTGGCCGCCACCGCCTGGTAGGGCTCCGAAGCCTGCAGGGGACAGGTGGTGAGGGGACGCTCGGAGCTCTCTATTGCCGGATCTTTGGCACCTACAGAATAGAACAGAGACTCACTTGAAGTTAGCTTCCTTTCCATGCTCCTTCGTTTGATGCGCCAACGCCGTCAGCAACGTGTGCGACACTCTGTCAGTGGCGCTGGTGGAACTGGCCGCCACCGCCTGGTAGGGCTCCGAAGCCTGCAGGGGACAGGTGGTGAGGGGACGCTCGGAGCTCTCTATTGCCGGATCTTTGGCACCTAGATAATAGAACAGAGACTCACTTGAAGTTAGCCTCCTTCCCGTGCTCCTTCGTTTGATGCGCCAACGCCGTCAGCAACGTGTGCGACACTCTGTCAGTGGCGCTGGTGGAACTGGCCGCCACCGCCTGGTAGGGCTCCGAAGCCTGCAGGGGACAGGTGGTGAGGGGACGCTCGGAGCTCTCTATTGCCGGATCTTTGGCACCTAGATAATAGAACAGAGACTCACTTGAAGTTAGCCTCCTTCCCGTGCTCCTTCGTTTGATGCGCCAACGCCGTCAGCAACGTGTGCGACACTCTGTCAGTGGCGCTGGTGGAACTGGCCGCCACCGCCTGGTAGGGCTCCGAAGCCTGCAGGGGACAGGTTGTGAGGGGACGCTCGGAGCTCTCTATGAGGAGCTGCCGGATCTTTGGCACCTGGGGATGAAATGGAACAGTTGTATGTGATGACAGAATAAACATGCAGCTGGAATTATTGAAATAACTGACATTTGTAGTCGCAGTAACATTGCGCTCCGAGTAAAATCATGCCTATTTTAGTCTGTACCATTTACTGCTACATCGAGCTTTAGATAAAGGACCAGGATCTTCTTACCCTTTTGCCTGAAGGGTTACTTCTGGAGGAACGATGAGGGATGCTGGTCACTCTGGACAGTAGCGATTAGGGAATTCAAATGTGCGCAATCACGGGATTTTCAAACGCCAAATACCGGGATAGCATATTTCAGTAGAGACGGAGGATCGACAGCACAGCGCAGTGCTAGAGGGAGGGCTATACTACTGGCAGCTACCTTCATGTACAGCAGTAGCAGCAGCAGCGGCCAGTAGCGACGGAGGGTCGGCAGCACAGCGCAGTGCTAGAGGGAGGGCTATACTACTGGCAGCAGTACCTTCATGTACAGCAGTAGCAGCAGCAGCGGCCAGTAGCGACGGAGGGTCGGCAGCACAGCGCAGTGCTAGAGGGAGGGCTATACTACTGGCAGCAGTACCTTCATGTACAGCAGTAGCAGCAGCAGCGGCCAGTAGCGACGGAGGGTCGGCAGCACAGCGCAGTGCTAGAGGGAGGGCTATACTACTGGCAGCTACCTTCATGTACAGCAGTAGCAGCAGCAGCGGCCAGTAGCGACGGAGGGTCGGCAGCACAGCGCAGTGCTAGAGGGAGGGCTATACTACTGGCAGCAGTACCTTCATGTACAGCAGTAGCAGCAGCAGCGGCCAGTAGCGACGGAGGGTCGGCAGCACAGCGCAGTGCTAGAGGGAGGGCTATACTACTGGCAGCAGTACCTTCATGTACAGCAGTAGCAGCAGCAGCGGCCAGTAGCGACGGAGGGTCGGCAGCACAGCGCAGTGCTAGAGGGAGGGCTATACTACTGGCAGCAGTACCTTCATGTACAGCAGTAGCAGCAGCAGCGGCCAGTAGCGACGGAGGGTCGGTAGCACAGCGCAGTGCTAGAGGGAGGGCTATACTACTGGCAGCAGTACCTTCATGTACAGCAGTAGCAGCAGCAGCGGCCAGTAGCGACGGAGGGTCGGTAGCACAGCGCAGTGCTAGAGGGAGGGCTATACTACTGGCAGCAGTACCTTCATGTACAGCAGTAGCAGCAGCAGCGGCCAGTAGCGACGGAGGGTCGGCAGCACAGCGCAGTGCTAGAGGGAGGGCTATACTACTGGCAGCAGTACCTTCATGTACAGCAGTAGCAGCAGCAGCGGCCAGTAGCGACGGAGGGTCGGCAGCACAGCGCAGTGCTAGAGGGAGGGCTATACTACTTGCAGCTACCTTCATGTACAGCAGTAGCAGCAGCAGCGGCTCGGCAGAGGCAGCAGCGGCGAGTAGCGACGGAGGGTCGGCAGCACAGCGCAGTGCTAGAGGGAGGGCTATACTACTGGCAGCAGTACCTTCATGTACAGCAGTAGCAGCAGCAGCGGCTCGGCAGAGGCAGCAGCGGCGAGTAGCGACGGAGGGTCGGCAGCACAGCGCAGTGCTAGAGGGAGGGCTATACTACTGGCAGCAGTACCTTCATGTACAGCAGTAGCAGCAGCAGCGGCTCGGCAGAGGCAGCAGCGGCGAGTAGCGACGGAGGGTCGGCAGCACAGCGCAGTGCTAGAGGGAGGGCTATACTACTGGCAGCAGTACCTTCATGTACAGCAGTAGCAGCAGCAGCGGCTCGGCAGAGGCAGCAGCGGCGAGTAGCGACGGAGGGTCGGCAGCACAGCGCAGTGCTAGAGGGAGGGCTATACTACTGGCAGCTACCTTCATGTACAGCAGTAGCAGCAGCAGCGGCTCGGCAGAGGCAGCAGCGGCGAGTAGCGACGGAGGGTCGGTAGCACAGCGCAGTGCTAGAGGGAGGGCTATACTACTGGCAGCAGTACCTTCATGTACAGCAGTAGCAGCAGCAGCGGCCAGTAGCGACGGAGGGTCGGCAGCACAGCGCAGTGCTAGAGGGAGGGCTATACTACTGGCAGCAGTACCTTCATGTACAGCAGTAGCAGCAGCAGCGGCCAGTAGCGACGGAGGTCGGTAGCACAGCGCAGTGCTAGAGGGAGGGCTATACTACTGGCAGCTACCTTCATGTACAGCAGTAGCAGCAGCAGCGGCCAGTAGCGACGGAGGGTCGGCAGCACAGCGCAGTGCTAGAGGGAGGGCTATACTACTGGCAGCAGTACCTTCATGTACAGCAGTAGCAGCAGCAGCGGCCAGTAGCGACGGAGGGTCGGCAGCACAGCGCAGTGCTAGAGGGAGGGCTATACTACTGGCAGCTACCTTCATGTACAGCAGTAGCAGCAGCAGCGGCCAGTAGCGACGGAGGGTCGGCAGCACAGCGCAGTGCTAGAGGGAGGGCTATACTACTGGCAGCTACCTTCATGTACAGCAGTAGCAGCAGCAGCGGCCAGTAGCGACGGAGGGTCGGTAGCACAGCGCAGTGCTAGAGGGAGGGCTATACTACTGGCAGCAGTACCTTCATGTACAGCAGTAGCAGCAGCAGCGGCCAGTAGCGACGGAGGGTCGGTAGCACAGCGCAGTGCTAGAGGGAGGGCTATACTACTGGCAGCAGTACCTTCATGTACAGCAGTAGCAGCAGCAGCGGCCAGTAGCGACGGAGGGTCGGCAGCACAGCGCAGTGCTAGAGGGAGGGCTATACTACTGGCAGCAGTACCTTCATGTACAGCAGTAGCAGCAGCAGCGGCCAGTAGCGACGGAGGGTCGGTAGCACAGCGCAGTGCTAGAGGGAGGGCTATACTACTGGCAGCAGTACCTTCATGTACAGCAGTAGCAGCAGCAGCGGCCAGTAGCGACGGAGGGTCGGCAGCACAGCGCAGTGCTAGAGGGAGGGCTATACTACTGGCAGCTACCTTCATGTACAGCAGTAGCAGCAGCAGCGGCCAGTAGCGACGGAGGGTCGGTAGCACAGCGCAGTGCTAGAGGGAGGGCTATACTACTGGCAGCAGTACCTTCATGTACAGCAGTAGCAGCAGCAGCGGCCAGTAGCGACGGAGGGTCGGCAGCACAGCGCAGTGCTAGAGGGAGGGCTATACTACTGGCAGCTACCTTCATGTACAGCAGTAGCAGCAGCAGCGGCCAGTAGCGACGGAGGGTCGGCAGCACAGCGCAGTGCTAGAGGGAGGGCTATACTACTGGCAGCTACCTTCATGTACAGCAGTAGCAGCAGCAGCGGCTCGGCAGAGGCAGCAGCGGCGAGTAGCGACGGAGGGTCGGTAGCACAGCGCAGTGCTAGAGGGAGGGCTATACTACTGGCAGCAGTACCTTCATGTACAGCAGTAGCAGCAGCAGCGGCCAGTAGCGACGGAGGGTCGGTAGCACAGCGCAGTGCTAGAGGGAGGGCTATACTACTGGCAGCAGTACCTTCATGTACAGCAGTAGCAGCAGCAGCGGCCAGTAGCGACGGAGGGTCGGTAGCACAGCGCAGTGCTAGAGGGAGGGCTATACTACTGGCAGCTACCTTCATGTACAGCAGTAGCAGCAGCAGCGGCTCGGCAGAGGCAGCAGCGGCGAGTAGCGACGGAGGGTCGGTAGCACAGCGCAGTGCTAGCGGGAGTCTGGCTTCGATGCGACGTCTCATGCTTTCCAGGTCTGGGCCGGCTTCTTCTGCTTCTTGCATTATGTATTTGATGAGGACTTCCAGCTGAAACAAAGAAATATTTCAGTTTATGGTACACTTTTGACAAGAGAGGAGATGCTTTTGACCTATTAAAAAATGGTACACGTTTGTAAGTAGGGAGTAAAATAGATTATAGCTACAAGACGTTCAGAGCGGTGCTGATGCTTTATTTTTAACTCATCAAACACGAGCCACACCAAAATTTCATTGGTTTCGGCCCTTATCAGTGAGACACAAGATTCAAAACAGCTAGGAAACATATTCCAATTATCCAATTAAGGGTTATTCGCTATCTTGATGTTAGTACAAAGTTCCCAGAAAAGGTAGAGAAATAAAGAGTTCGGAAGGTGGACTTTTTTTTTTTTTTTATACCACGTCGGTGGCAAACAAGCATACGGCCCGCCTGATGGAAAGCAGTCACCGTAGCCTATGGGCGCTTGCAACCCCAGGGGTGTCACATGCGCGTTGCCGACCCAATAAGAACTTGTACACTCCTCTTTTGAAGAACCCCATACTGTAGTCCAACGGGAAAACCTCGGCAGGGAGCTCATTCCACAGACGGACCGTCCGCGGGAACAAGTTCCTCTGAAACCGCACGGTGCGCGACCATTTAGGTTGCAAGGTGTGAGGATGAGCGCCCAGTCGGTGGCGAGCGGTGCGATGATGAAAAGTGGACGTTGGCATCATGTCGTACAGTTCTTCAGAGCACAACCCATTGTACAGACGATAGAACACACATAAGGAGGCGAAGTCTCTCCTTAGACTTAAGGGTTCAATACCGCCTGTGAGTCTGGGATCGTCGACTATTCGGACAGCTCGTCTCTGAACCGAGTCAAAGGGTGCAAGCTGGTATACAGGTGCTCCTGCCCAGAGGTGACAGCAATACTCCATATGGGGTCTGACTTGCGACTTATATAACAGAAGTCTTTGCCCCGGAGTAAAGTATCCCCTCGCTTTATTGAGCACCCCGAGCTTTTTGGATGCCAGCGTAGCTTTTCCCTCTAGGTGACATCGGAATTGGACGTCGTTGGAAATGTCGACTCCGAGGATCCCAATACTCCCTGACATGGTAAGAGCTGTGTCTTGGAACTTTGGAGCCACAGTAAATGGGGTTTTTTTAGCGGTAAACGCGCAAACTTGTGTCTTTGTGGGGTTGAACCTGACTAGGTTATCTCGACCCCATAACGAGACTCTAGATAAAGTGTTCTCGATGTCAGACACAAGTTTTCCGCGACTTTCCAGTACCACAGAGCGAGGGATATTAGCACGGCCTGTGTAAAAAGTATCCCCAGTACTGTCATCCGCATAGCAATGGAGGTCGCCGATAGACAACATGTCATTGATATGCAGAAGGAACAGCGTTGGGGATAGCACAGAGCCTTGCGGGACGCCAGCGTTTATGTCCATGCTATCAGAGCAGCTACCGTCTACTACGGCACGAATGCGTCTGCCGGACAAAAAGCTAGCAATCCATCTGCATAATCCCTCGGGCAGTCCATAAGATGGCAACTTCGACAAAAGGCCCCTATGCCAGACCCGATCGAACGCCTTCGCTATATCTAGGCTGACTGCCAAAGCCTCGCCTTGACTCTCAATGGCTGATGCCCAGCGGTGAGTGAGGTACACTAGAAGATCACCGGTAGAGCGACCGTGGCGAAAGCCATACTGGCGGTCGCTTATAAGATCGTGTTCTTCTAGGTAACCAAGGAGCTTAGCGTTAACTATACGCTCCATGACCTTAGAGAGAAGGGAGGTGATAGCGATAGGCCTATAATTCGATGGATCCGATCTGTCACCCTTTTTTGGAACAGGGTGCACAAGGGCCGTCTTCCACGAAGATGGAACTTCCCGTTTGATACTGGAAAGAGCGAAGAGACGCGTTAACACAGGACACAACTCAGGAGCACAACGTTTAAGCACCACTGCAGGTATGCCGTCTGGCCCGCTCGACTTGTGAACGTTTAACGACAGCAACTCCCGCCGAACATCTTTCTGGGAGATGCGAATTTCTGGCATGGAGTGTGCGCACCGCGGGATGGTAGGCGGTATAATGCTGCCGTCATCGCTCACAGTCGAGTTCGAGGCAAAAAGAGCACCTAGAAGATCGGCTTTCTCTTTTGCACTATGGACCAGATTACCGTCAGCATTTCGCAGTGGTGGCAGGGACGACCGACAAAAGTTTCCCTCGGCAGCTTTGGCAAGTGACCAGAAGGCCCTACTCCCGGAAGGGTGGCCTGCAAGCTTCTCGCCAAATCTGCCGACAAAATCAAATTTTGCTCTGGCAACAGCTCTTTTGCAGGACCTCGAAGCAGCATTCAGTCTGCGTTTCGCATCAGAGACGTTCGGATCCTTATCAGTTACGGCCTTGGTCCAAGCCCTGTAAGCAGCCTGCTTTTGAACCGCAGCTTCTTTACAGGGCCGGTTAAACCAAGGTCGCTTCTTTGCTCCTGTAGCGATTAGTGAGTTGGGAATGAAACAGTCCATTCCCAGCTGTATCGTCTCGGCGACATTAGTCGCACAGGAGTCAGGATCATCCAATGCGAAACAGAGCTGCCTCCAAGGGTACGAAGCGTAGAATTCACGCAATCCGTCCCAATCTGCTGACCCGTACTGCCAAACGCGACGAGTAGTAGTAGGTCGCGGTGGTTCTCGCTGCGCGCAAGGCGAATTTGTCCGGATAAGGCAGTGATCGGACGAGCCGAGAGGTGCATTTACTGCGATGGTGTATCCGTCCAGATGCGTGGTCAACAGAAGGTCAAGCAAGGAGCTCGTATGGTCCTCGATATCTGGTATTCTCGTGTGAGAACGTACCAGTTGTGAGAGCCCATAGGCCAGAGAAAATTCGTGAGCAGACCTTCCCGCAAAGTCGGTGGACCGGGAGCCCAGCCACTCAACGTGGTGGGCATTAAAGTCCCCCAAAATCACCAACTCCGCGGATGGGTACTGCTCAAGCACTCTGTCGGATGTCGACTGTATGTGCTCGAAGAGTCGGGTTGTCTCTGTGTTGCCACTGTGAGACCTGTAAAGGCACGCGTAGACTCTGGTGTGGCCGCCGTAGTCCACACGCACCCACAAAACTGACAGGTCCCTGTCTTCAAAGGCAAGAAGACGACGACAGCATACATCCTGCCGGGTGTACATACATACACCGGCGTGTCTCACGAACTTATGTTCGAGTGTATAGCCGGGGTACAATAGGTACGATATATCCGCCGGGCAGGATATTTGCGTCTCCGTGAGGAAAAGTATGGTCGGCTGCGCAGTTTCCAGGTGGCAGTGGACTGCGTTTAGGTTAGAGTGGATACCCCTGATGATGCAGTAGTCCACTTGTGTGGATGGAGATGCCGCTGATAGTCCAAACTTTTTCTGTTTTCGCGCCATTATAGTGGGTGTACTTAATCCTAAGAAGGGTTCGGAGTGCCGACGACTCAAGGGACAAACAAACGGAACAAATCTGGCAGGGGACAGCGCAGGTAGTGCGGTCTGCAGGCACGGCGTACGGAAGGGCCCCCGGTCCCCCCCTGTGGCAGCGGCCGGGGCCACTCCGGTCTCCTCCTCCGGCACGGCCACTACTCCAGGGATTTTGCGCAGGTTGGCGGTTCAGCCTCCCAGGGCGGAGATTACGTGGTTCCTGGGTTCGGGAACCCTACTGACCTACGTGCGGCCAGCGGTCAGCCGTTTCACCGGGTCTCCCTGATAGCCGCACCTGCATGCCGCGCCAACACAGGGCGAAGCCAGTATTGTCAGTTCCGTAGGTCCCCCCGTCGGCAGCACTCCGCACCCTCGTTGAGCCTGGCTACCTTACTCACCAGCAGGAACACAACACTATGTGTAGGGGATAGTGTTATTTGGCTGCGGTTTTCTGTAAGGCGGAGGTACTTCCCCAGTTGGGCTCTGCTCTAGATAAGAGCGAGATGGCATCCGCTGTGCTGTGCCCTACCACACAAAGCGGGACTAAAGATAGGAGCCCGCTGGATACGAGTGGCGCTATGATTATGGCAATCTTTGGAGGATTTCCAGCAGTGGACGTCGTTCAGCTGATATGACGATATTTTAATAAATAAATAAATAATAAGGTTAATAAATTCCAAAGGAACTGCTGGGCTATTTATTTATTTAATAAAGTCCAAAAGTAAACCTTCATGTACAAAAGGCGAACTTAATGCCAAAAGGCATTCTCTACCAGTCAACCTTAAGGCAAAACATAGTTGTGGGCGGTGCTATTTACTTACTACTTACTATTAATGAAACTACTTACCCTACGCCTACGACACGAATAAGTATACTTACTAAAATAACATATGCATTTGCATGCATATATTATGTTACATAATATAATAAATAATATATACAAATCAATACATAATATAAATATATATAAATAAATAAAGACGTGTGAAATGTGTGATAATTTGAACCGAATTGTTTAATCTGCTAGCAAAGACAGAATGGACAGAAAGTTTAAAAGCCAGTTTGCTGTTGGAATTTTTGATATCAAGTGGAAGTGTGTTCAGTATAGTACACTCTATGGGTACAGTATGGGTACCTGCGCGTGGGTGAGGCGGTGCAGATGGCAGGGCGCCTGGTGCTTGGGCGCGGCGCGGTCGCGGCCCTGCCACACGCGCTCGGACCCCATCAGGGTCTCCGCGAAGTGTAGCAGTACACTATGGGTACAGTATGGGTACCTGCGCGTGGGTGAGGCGGTGCAGATGGCAGGGCGCCTGGTGCTTGGGCGCGGCGCGGTCGCGGCCCTGCCACACGCGCTCGGACCCCATCAGGGTCTCCGCGAAGTGTAGCAGTACACTATGGGTACAGTATGGGTACCTGCGCGTGGGTGAGGCGGTGCAGATGGCAGGGCGCCTGGTGCTTGGGCGCGGCGCGGTCGCGGCCCTGCCACACGCGCTCGGACCCCATCAGGGTCTCCGCGAAGTGTAGCAGTACACTATGGGTACAGTATGGGTACCTGCGCGTGGGTGAGGCGGTGCAGATGGCAGGGCGCCTGGTGCTTGGGCGCGGCGCGGTCGCGGCCCTGCCACACGCGCTCGGACCCCATCAGGGTCTCCGCGAAGTGTAGCAGTACACTATGGGTACAGTATGGGTACCTGCGCGTGGGTGAGGCGGTGCAGATGGCAGGGCGCCTGGTGCTTGGGCGCGGCGCGGTCGCGGCCCTGCCACACGCGCTCGGACCCCATCAGGGTCTCCGCGAAGTGTAGCAGTACACTATGGGTACAGTATGGGTACCTGCGCGTGGGTGAGGCGGTGCAGATGGCAGGGCGCCTGGTGCTTGGGCGCGGCGCGGTCGCGGCCCTGCCACACGCGCTCGGACCCCATCAGGGTCTCCGCGAAGTGTAGCAGTACACTATGGGTACAGTATGGGTACCTGCGCGTGGGTGAGGCGGTGCAGATGGCAGGGCGCCTGGTGCTTGGGCGCGGCGCGGTCGCGGCCCTGCCACACGCGCTCGGACCCCATCAGGGTCTCCGCGAAGTGTAGCAGTACACTATGGGTACAGTATGGGTACCTGCGCGTGGGTGAGGCGGTGCAGATGGCAGGGCGCCTGGTGCTTGGGCGCGGCGCGGTCGCGGCCCTGCCACACGCGCTCGGACCCCATCAGGGTCTCCGCGAAGTGTAGCAGTACACTATGGGTACAGTATGGGTACCTGCGCGTGGGTGAGGCGGTGCAGATGGCAGGGCGCCTGGTGCTTGGGCGCGGCGCGGTCGCGGCCCTGCCACACGCGCTCGGACCCCATCAGGGTCTCCGCGAAGTGTAGCAGTACACTATGGGTACAGTATGGGTACCTGCGCGTGGGTGAGGCGGTGCAGATGGCAGGGCGCCTGGTGCTTGGGCGCGGCGCGGTCGCGGCCCTGCCACACGCGCTCGGACCCCATCAGGGTCTCCGCGAAGTCTAGAACGCCGCTTGCAGCCCAACCTCTGTGAAAAACGCCTTTCAATTACATTTATACATTTTGAAAGAAAATGGGTACAAAATAATGACAGGGTGATATGAAATTAACAGGCGCTTAACTTAATAATAATATAATAATAATATTCTTTATTGTGCTAAAATTTACAATAAATAAGCTAAAAAGGAAGCTTACAAGAAGTACGCAACAACAGGCGGTCTTATCGCTAAAAAGCGATCTCTTCCAGACAACCTTATGGCAGTAGAATTGACATATAGAAATATTGAATGAAAAATAAAAGTACAATGAGATAAACCAGAGTAAAATAAGTTCACATCAGCACCAATATATACATATTAAGTATATATACTCATAAATATAAATATATATAAACAAATACAACTAAATAAATATAATATGCAATAAAATAGACAACGAATAAACAGGATGGACAAAGGAGCTTAAGGAAGTGACAGAAAGTGTTGCTTGAGATGAGCTTTAAAACTTGAAATGGACTTAGCACACCTCAGTTCAACTTAATATGGGCATTCAAAATTTCCTCCTCGAATTCATCGTCAATTTCGTCCGGCTCTTAGGCTGCGAAATGTGGAAAGTTCCAAACAACTGCAGGTTGTTCACCAACCCTTTTGTATCAAAGTAAAAAATTCAATCGTTCGATCTTATGGTCTAAAATTAAAAAAAAAGGAAATTATGGTCTTTGGTGAATCGTCGGGATGTAGTTAAATTGTATTAATCTACGCGATAAAATTCGTTAAAATAATTTTATTTCAAAGAATAATGATTTGAGGAAATTATGCCGTTAGTCTCTTATCATTACAGAAGTAACCCTGCGGGAGTGAAAGTGGACCGTACAAACTCTTTCTTCAGCCCACCGAAATATGCCAATATTGCCTTTAAAACAGAGCCCGTGGACGCCCCATTTCAATTCTTTAGGTCACATAGCGACGGAGTGTGGATAGCGAGCTGTAGGTCTAAGCCGGAGCAAGGCGACAATTACTCAAGCTTGGAAGGATCTCGTGCACCTCCTAAGGATCATAGTCCTACATGTTACAATTTATTTTTAGTCATTCATATATTTGATGCAATTAATAAATTGATCTATAATATTGTACTAAAGAGAAGTTCTTTTGACTAACTGAGATTGGCCAGTATGATCCGTTGTAAAAACTGGCCAATCACAGTCGAATACGAGTGTGGCGGGATTCCCGCTGGCAGGTAACAGATGGGCATTCGTTTCTCAACTAGTGTGGTGAACGGTTATATTTACTGTGTCTGTAGAAGTTTGATGGTTTTAATAAATCGTGTTATATCTAAATGTGTTGTGTTTTCGTGACCAAAGCCCTAAATTAAGGTGTGAGCCAGATTGGCTTACATACATCCTACAGTTATGGTTCTGACCATTAACTCGGAATATTTACCCGTCAGGTTGCAGCAAGGTGGAGAGGCAGGTGTGCAGCGTGCGCCAGGAGGCGCGGTGAGCCAGCAGCGTCACCAGCAGCGGCCGCCACGCCGCCGACCCCGACCGGAACATAGTTGTGAGTATCGACGGTGAACATTTACCCGTCAGGTTGCAGCAAGGTGGAGAGGCAGGTGTGCAGCGTGCGCCAGGAGGCGCGGTGAGCCAGCAGCGTCACCAGCAGCGGCCGCCACGCCGCCGACCCCGACCGGAACATAGTTGTGAGTATCGACGGTGAACATTTACCCGTCAGGTTGCAGCAAGGTGGAGAGGCAGGTGTGCAGCGTGCGCCAGGAGGCGCGGTGAGCCAGCAGCGTCACCAGCAGCGGCCGCCACGCCGCCGACCCCGACCGGAACATAGTTGTGAGTATCGACGGTGAACATTTACCCGTCAGGTTGCAGCAAGGTGGAGAGGCAGGTGTGCAGCGTGCGCCAGGAGGCGCGGTGAGCCAGCAGCGTCACCAGCAGCGGCCGCCACGCCGCCGACCCCGACCGGAACATAGTTGTGAGTATCGACGGTGAACATTTACCCGTCAGGTTGCAGCAAGGTGGAGAGGCAGGTGTGCAGCGTGCGCCAGGAGGCGCGGTGAGCCAGCAGCGTCACCAGCAGCGGCCGCCACGCCGCCGACCCCGACCGGAACATAGTTGTGAGTATCGACGGTGAACATTTACCCGTCAGGTTGCAGCAAGGTGGAGAGGCAGGTGTGCAGCGTGCGCCAGGAGGCGCGGTGAGCCAGCAGCGTCACCAGCAGCGGCCGCCACGCCGCCGACCCCGACCGGAACATAGTTGTGAGTATCGACGGTGAACATTTACCCGTCAGGTTGCAGCAAGGTGGAGAGGCAGGTGTGCAGCGTGCGCCAGGAGGCGCGGTGAGCCAGCAGCGTCACCAGCAGCGGCCGCCACGCCGCCGACCCCGACCGGAACATAGTTGTGAGTATCGACGGTGAACATTTACCCGTCAGGTTGCAGCAAGGTGGAGAGGCAGGTGTGCAGCGTGCGCCAGGAGGCGCGGTGAGCCAGCAGCGTCACCAGCAGCGGCCGCCACGCCGCCGACCCCGACCGGAACATAGTTGTGAGTATCGACGGTGAACATTTACCCGTCAGGTTGCAGCAAGGTGGAGAGGCAGGTGTGCAGCGTGCGCCAGGAGGCGCGGTGAGCCAGCAGCGTCACCAGCAGCGGCCGCCACGCCGCCGACCCCGACCGGAACATAGTTGTGAGTATCGACGGTGAACATTTACCCGTCAGGTTGCAGCAAGGTGGAGAGGCAGGTGTGCAGCGTGCGCCAGGAGGCGCGGTGAGCCAGCAGCGTCACCAGCAGCGGCCGCCACGCCGCCGACCCCGACCGGAACATAGTTGTGAGTATCGACGGTGAACATTTACCCGTCAGGTTGCAGCAAGGTGGAGAGGCAGGTGTGCAGCGTGCGCCAGGAGGCGCGGTGAGCCAGCAGCGTCACCAGCAGCGGCCGCCACGCCGCCGACCCCGACCGGAACATAGTTGTGAGTATCGACGGTGAACATTTACCCGTCAGGTTGCAGCAAGGTGGAGAGGCAGGTGTGCAGCGTGCGCCAGGAGGCGCGGTGAGCCAGCAGCGTCACCAGCAGCGGCCGCCACGCCGCCGACCCCGACCGGAACATAGTTGTGAGTATCGACGGTGAACATTTACCCGTCAGGTTGCAGCAAGGTGGAGAGGCAGGTGTGCAGCGTGCGCCAGGAGGCGCGGTGAGCCAGCAGCGTCACCAGCAGCGGCCGCCACGCCGCCGACCCCGACCGGAACATAGTTGTGAGTATCGACGGTGAACATTTACCCGTCAGGTTGCAGCAAGGTGGAGAGGCAGGTGTGCAGCGTGCGCCAGGAGGCGCGGTGAGCCAGCAGCGTCACCAGCAGCGGCCGCCACGCCGCCGACCCCGACCGGAACATAGTTGTGAGTATCGACGGTGAACATTTACCCGTCAGGTTGCAGCAAGGTGGAGAGGCAGGTGTGCAGCGTGCGCCAGGAGGCGCGGTGAGCCAGCAGCGTCACCAGCAGCGGCCGCCACGCCGCCGACCCCGACCGGAACATAGTTGTGAGTATCGACGGTGAACATTTACCCGTCAGGTTGCAGCAAGGTGGAGAGGCAGGTGTGCAGCGTGCGCCAGGAGGCGCGGTGAGCCAGCAGCGTCACCAGCAGCGGCCGCCACGCCGCCGACCCCGACCGGAACATAGTTGTGAGTATCGACGGTGAACATTTACCCGTCAGGTTGCAGCAAGGTGGAGAGGCAGGTGTGCAGCGTGCGCCAGGAGGCGCGGTGAGCCAGCAGCGTCACCAGCAGCGGCCGCCACGCCGCCGACCCCGACCGGAACATCAGCCGCATCTGCACAATACACATCCCACTAACGGCTCGGCCACTAACACGAATGGGGGTTTTCTGAAATGACGTCCACCAGGGCGGCAGCACTGAGGCGTCAGGTCCAGGAGCTTGTCTATATTCTCAGAGCGCCTATAATTTCATGTTTAAATGTTTTGTATGAGTTAATAAAATTATATAAAAAATAAAAATACCTTCTAGTTAGTTTTTCTTTGAGGCTAGATAAATTGTGATTTGATATTTACAATTACACGAGTAAACAATGTCGAAGAAATGTAACATATGAAGGATCCACGGAAAGAACATGTCTAGTCATATCAAATTACAGAAGGAAAAACCACCTTACTTTTAACAAAATAAGGTGTGAATTTGCCCTTATTTTTTTAGGCACTGGACATGTTTTTTCCGTGGACCCTTCATATATTATGACGTATGATTAGGTATTTTCGGAATTTTGTAAGAAATATTATGGGTTTTAATGTGTTTCAGAGCATTTTCCAAAAAGTTTGTGCATTTGGAATTGGATAGCGTCTTCGATATTGATAAAAATAATGATGCAGGGCAAGATCCACCACATTTCCCAACATGTCTGAAAAAGTTTGTACGACACGTGTGGGGGTGGTGGTCACCGCCGGCTGCCACCAGTGTTACCTGTCGCTCGGGCTGCGGGCCGAGGGTCTCGCGCTGCAGCTCCGACATCCAGTCCAGCAGCAGGCCGCAGCCGAGGCCGAGGCGAGCGAACACGTGTGGGGGTGGTGGTCACCGCCGGCTGCCACCAGTGTTACCTGTCGCTCGGGCTGCGGGCCGAGGGTCTCGCGCTGCAGCTCCGACATCCAGTCCAGCAGCAGGCCGCAGCCGAGGCCGAGGCGAGCGAACACGTGTGGGGGTGGTGGTCACCGCCGGCTGCCACCAGTGTTACCTGTCGCTCGGGCTGCGGGCCGAGGGTCTCGCGCTGCAGCTCCGACATCCAGTCCAGCAGCAGGCCGCAGCCGAGGCCGAGGCGAGCGAACACGTGTGGGGGTGGTGGTCACCGCCGGCTGCCACCAGTGTTACCTGTCGCTCGGGCTGCGGGCCGAGGGTCTCGCGCTGCAGCTCCGACATCCAGTCCAGCAGCAGGCCGCAGCCGAGGCCGAGGCGAGCGAACACGTGTGGGGGTGGTGGTCACCGCCGGCTGCCACCAGTGTTACCTGTCGCTCGGGCTGCGGGCCGAGGGTCTCGCGCTGCAGCTCCGACATCCAGTCCAGCAGCAGGCCGCAGCCGAGGCCGAGGCGAGCGAACACGTGTGGGGGTGGTGGTCACCGCCGGCTGCCACCAGTGTTACCTGTCGCTCGGGCTGCGGGCCGAGGGTCTCGCGCTGCAGCTCCGACATCCAGTCCAGCAGCAGGCCGCAGCCGAGGCCGAGGCGAGCGAACACGTGTGGGGGTGGTGGTCACCGCCGGCTGCCACCAGTGTTACCTGTCGCTCGGGCTGCGGGCCGAGGGTCTCGCGCTGCAGCTCCGACATCCAGTCCAGCAGCAGGCCGCAGCCGAGGCCGAGGCGAGCGAACACGTGTGGGGGTGGTGGTCACCGCCGGCTGCCACCAGTGTTACCTGTCGCTCGGGCTGCGGGCCGAGGGTCTCGCGCTGCAGCTCCGACATCCAGTCCAGCAGCAGGCCGCAGCCGAGGCCGAGGCGAGCGAACACGTGTGGGGGTGGTGGTCACCGCCGGCTGCCACCAGTGTTACCTGTCGCTCGGGCTGCGGGCCGAGGGTCTCGCGCTGCAGCTCCGACATCCAGTCCAGCAGCAGGCCGCAGCCGAGGCCGAGGCGAGCGAACACGTGTGGGGGTGGTGGTCACCGCCGGCTGCCACCAGTGTTACCTGTCGCTCGGGCTGCGGGCCGAGGGTCTCGCGCTGCAGCTCCGACATCCAGTCCAGCAGCAGGCCGCAGCCGAGGCCGAGGCGAGCGAACACGTGTGGGGGTGGTGGTCACCGCCGGCTGCCACCAGTGTTACCTGTCGCTCGGGCTGCGGGCCGAGGGTCTCGCGCTGCAGCTCCGACATCCAGTCCAGCAGCAGGCCGCAGCCGAGGCCGAGGCGAGCGAACACGTGTGGGGGTGGTGGTCACCGCCGGCTGCCACCAGTGTTACCTGTCGCTCGGGCTGCGGGCCGAGGGTCTCGCGCTGCAGCTCCGACATCCAGTCCAGCAGCAGGCCGCAGCCGAGGCCGAGGCGAGCGAACACGTGTGGGGGTGGTGGTCACCGCCGGCTGCCACCAGTGTTACCTGTCGCTCGGGCTGCGGGCCGAGGGTCTCGCGCTGCAGCTCCGACATCCAGTCCAGCAGCAGGCCGCAGCCGAGGCCGAGGCGAGCGAACACGTGTGGGGGTGGTGGCTCGCACCCGACTTCCACTTTCACCTGCACATAAAATAGTACATACATTACAATAAAAATGAGAAAAAAAAAATCGAAAAAAGCACGACCGAAGGATGTGCTTTAACGCTCGGCCACGGACGCGAGCGAATTGCGGCGAGCAAGCGTTCTATCTCAGACTCTCTCTCATTGCAGTTGCGCGGACGGCACGCGCAACGGGGGGTGGTTAGTTGGGAACACACGCAATGATCGGGAAAACGCTTGCCGCGTCGCAATTTGCGCTTGTCCGTGGCCGAGCCGTAAATCGACACGAGTTACGAATTTCATTATCGCACGTCTATCGTACGACGTTTTTCAGTACATATGGCCCTCCGAAGAATTCGACCTAACGTAAAATGAACCACTTCTCGCACTAGCGCGTAAAAAAACCGAATCTATTCTGAAGATATTTTTGTATTTCAATAATGGATCGTTCATGGGAATTCTCTACGTTGCAGACATTGTTGCATACGTACGCGAATGTTCTGGACATTAGTAGGTATTACAGTTTCCTTTGTAAAAAAAAACTACTCAAAACACAGCTTGCAAAAATAATAAGGGTAATGACTACACACTTATGTACGATTTAATACACGAAGAAAGTATAATATATATACTTTTTGGACACAACTTTCTATGTAATAAATTAGAAAGAACTCGGAACGAAAGAGTAGGTCATTTGTAGGCAGCAGCATCCCTAAAGTGCGGTGGAGACACTGCGATCGCCAACCCGCATGCCAAGCGTGGCGATTATGGCAAATACCCCCCAAAATAAAATGATAGCACAAAAAAGGCCGCGGCCCCGAGGTTCCGGCGACCCCCGGTGCCCTGGTTATGGTAGCGGCCAGGGTGCTAGCGGGGTCAGGGGTGCTAAGAATCTCCGGCAAAGATCCGGCTACCACCACCGACGACCTCTGGCCCTGGCAACTTATAACACACGTACACTGCGGACCGACGAAAAGTTAGTGGAACTGGAGGAAGGATTGAGCAAGTTGCGTTGGGACATTGTGGGATTGTCAGAAGTCCGAAGAGAGGGCGAGGACACGATAATCCTAAAGTCCGGCAACTTGCTCTATTTCCGGGAGGGCGACCAACAGTCCCAGGGAGGTGTCGGGTTCATCGTCCACAAGTCCCTCGTAAACAACGTGGTGAAGATCGAGAGTGTGTCGGCTAGGGTGGCGTACCTTATACTCAGAGTATCTGAGAGATACTCGCTGAAGGTCATACAGGTGTACGCGCCGACTTCGACACACTCCGACGACGAGGTGGAGGCTATGTATGATGATATCTCAAAAGCCATGCATAGCTCCAGAACCTACTTCACCGTTGTTATGGGGGACTTCAACGCGAAACTGGGCAAGAGAGATGGTGACGAACTGAGGGTGGGGCAATTTGGGGTTGGACGTCGGAACCACCGGGGCCATCTGCTGGCTGGTTTCTTGGAGAAGGAGGGACTCTACATGATGAACTCCTTCTTTAAGAAACGCGAGCACAGAAAATGGACTTGGATGAGTCCCGACGGTGCAACTAAAAACGAGATCGACTTCATCATGTCGACGAAGAGACATATATTCAACGATGTTTCTGTGATCAGTACGGTTAAAACCGGTAGCGATCACCGCCTGGTAAGAGGCACGTTGAATATATGTCCTAAGCTAGAACGCTCGCGACTGATGAAGTCTACGCTCCGTCCTGCACTCCATCTCCAAAACCCCGAGAGCTTTCAGTTGGAACTCCAAAACCGTTTCGATTGCCTAGGCGATGATGTGGACGTATTCAACGACGGGTTTGTGGAAGCTGTCCATAGCGCTGGGTCTAAGTTTTTTAAGACCCAGCGGACAAATAAGACCAGAAAGCTCTCAGACTCCACTCAGAAGCTAATGGAAAAAAGAAGTGAACTGGTTCTACAATCCTCAGTTGATGCGACTTTATACCGGCAGCTCAACAGACAGATCTCTAAGTCCCTCAAACGCGATATGCGCCAATTCCGTACCAAGTGTATAGAAGGATGGCTTCTTCTATACACTTGGTACGGAATTGGCGCATATCGCGTTTGAGGGACTTAGAGCGGAACAAGGGCTCTAAAGTTTTTGCAAGGGATCTGTCTGTTGGGCAAAGCCAGCTCGCCAAATTAAAGACTGAGGATGGTAGAATCGTCACATCCAGATCTGAGCTGCTGAGTGAGATAGAGGGTTTTTATGGACAGCTGTACACGTCAACTAGCAGACCCGAAGTTGATCTAGCGGAAGACCTCAGAGCTAGACTGACCCGACACTATACAGAAGATATCCCGGACATCAGCCTGTGCGAGATTAGAATGGCTCTTGAACAGCTCAAAAATAACAAGGCGCCTGGGGAGGACGGAATTACAGCTGAGCTTCTGAAGGCGGGTGGTAAACCGATCCTTACGGCCCTTCAGAAGTTGTTCAATTCCGTCTTACTGGAAGGGAGAACGCCAAAGGCATGGAACAGAGGTGTGGTGGTACTGTTCTTCAAAAAAGGTGACAACGCTTTATTGAAGAACTACCGACCCATCTCACTTCTGAGCCATGTCTATAAGCTGTTTTCAAGAGTCATTACGAATCGTCTTGCACGCAGGCTTGATGACTTCCAGCCTCCCGAACAAGCCGGTTTCCGAAGAGGCTTTAGTACCGTAGACCACATCCATACGCTTCGCCAGGTTATACAGAAGACCGAAGAATATAACCTGCCCCTCTGTTTAGCGTTTGTGGACTACGAGAAAGCCTTCGATTCGATCGAAACATGGGCAGTACTACAGTCTCTCCAACGGTGCCAAGTCGACTACCGCTATATCGAGGTGTTGAAGTGTTTATACGAGAGCGCCACAATGTCAGTCCGACTCCAAGACCAGAGCTCGAAACCTATTCTGCTGCAGCGGGGAGTTAGGCAAGGAGATGTCATCTCCCCTAAGCTGTTTACCGCTGCACTGGAGGATGTCTTTAAGACTCTGGACTGGAGAAGGCTGGGTATCAACATAAACGGCGAGTACCTCACTCACCTTCGATTCGCTGACGATATAGTAGTCTTGGCTGAGACCTTGGAGGACTTAAGTACTATGCTCGTTGACCTCAGTAAAGCCTCCGAGCGAGTTGGTCTTAGGATGAACATGGATAAGACGAAAATCATGTCGAATTCCCATGTAGCACCAACTCCCGTAATAATCGGAGACTTTACACTCGAAGTTGTAGACGAATATATATACCTAGGGCAAACTATTCAGTTAGGTAGGTCCAACTTCGAGAAAGAGGTCAATCGTCGAATCCGACTCGGTTGGGCAGCGTTCGGGAAGCTACGACACATATTTTCGTCCAATATTCCGCAGTGTTTGAAGACGAAAGTCTTTAATCAGTGTGTGTTGCCAGTGATGACATACGGTACTGAAACGTGGCCGCTTACAATGGGCCTCATAAGAAGGCTCAAAGTCACCCAAAGGGCAATGGAGAGGGCTATGCTAGGAGTCTCTCTGCGTGATCGGATTAAAAATGAGACCATCCGCAGCAGAACCAAAGTAACCGAAATAGCTCTCCGAATCGCTAAACTGAAGTGGCAGTGGGCGGGGCACATTGCGCGTAGAACCGATGGCCGTTGGGGCGGGAAGGTTCTTGAGTGGCGGCCACGTACCGGAAGGCGTAGCGTGGGTAGGCCCCCCACAAGGTGGACCGATGACCTGGTGAAGGTCGCAGGAGTCCGCTGGATGCGGGTGGCGCAGGACCGGTCATTGTGGCAATCTTTGGGGGAGGCCTATGTTCAGCAGTGGACGTCTTTCGGCTGATATGATGATGATGATGATGATGGAACCCTTCGCGCGCGAGTCTGACTCGCACTTGGCCGGTTTTTTTATCCAAATATACGTGTTAGTTTTTAGTAAAACGTCCCACTTTGTCGATTACCATAAAGACGAGATTTCCTTGTATCTTAATATGAATAAATTGACAAAGCGGCTTTATTGCAAACGACAAACTGGGACGTTTTGCTAAACTCACTCACATATAAACTTACGTCAGACTCATATGCTCCCTGCTGGTTCTTCTCCAACAAAGTGGATATAACATCTACCACAAGTCGTGTATTCTGCGTCTCAATGATGCGGTTGCCGATCGCCTCCAAGGTGCTTGGTGTTGCTGCTTCCAGCGCTGAGGGGGAGAAATTAGTATTAATATATTTGTCAGCCTCCGTAGCCTAGTTGGTAGTGACCCTGTCTACGAAGCTGGAGGTTCCTGGTTAAAATCCTGGCGAGGGCATTATTTGTGTATTTATTTATCATAAATATTTGTTTCTTGGTCGTGACTGTCCATGTATATCTATTTATGTATCTATTTATTATACACGGTGCCCATGAGGAAGGGGAAAAAAATCAACAGCGGATTTCTGACCAAATTTGAAGTTAAAAATGTCATATGAAGTTTTCTGGATTGAGTCTATTTTAAGAGACAATTATATTTTTTCCTAAAACCGTTTTAGCCCGTTACGCTATGATAAACGCATTTTAGGAAACGATTTTGTTACCATGTTGTCTTAGTCCTGTTACACTTAATTGACAGACATCAAATGAACAAACAAAATCTTTAATTACCTAGCAAATAAAAAAAAAACTTTTAAAGTGCATTTTTCGCGATAGTTTCATTAATAAAATCCTTTTTTTGTGTATTGAGGCATTCAAAACATAAAAAAAAACTAAAAAAAAAATTTTTTTTTGCAGATTTGACCAAAAGTCACTTAACATTTTTTGCTTCTTTTAGTCTCAGGAATATGCTGTTAAAATTTTTCCCGTTCTTCACGGGCACCTTGTATATATCGTCGCTAGGTATCAAAATCACAAGCAATTAACCTTACCGTGAGACTAAGTCGATTTGTGTAAGATGTCCCAAGATATTTACCGTAAAACGGGGTAAATAGGAATGTAGAGTAAACTGGTCTGTTAGCCCAGGACAAACAGTCCAGTTTAGAATAACACATATGAAAAACTTTGCTGTTCTAAACTGGACGAGCTAAAAGATCCAGTTTACTCTACGTTCCTTTTTACCCATGTTTACGGTATTTAATATTAAGTAGTGCATTAAAAACTTTGAAACGGGTGGCGTTAAATAAAACACGACCGATGGGAATATTTTAAATCGACACGAGTTACGAATTTCCCTTTCGCACGTGAATCGTACTATGTTTTTCAGAACGGATAGTCCTCCGAAGGTTCGACCTGATAAAAAATTAAGTACTACTCGCACTAGCGCGTAAAAAGAGTAGCAACATCGTACGATAGACATGCTTATTTACTTTTGCATGTAAAGTCTGACAATATTTTTATTTGATCCTCGCCATTTTGCGGATTTTTAGTGATATTAATCTCTTCTACTGGCAATGACTACTCTTTGACATCAGACGTTGAAGGGCATTTTGACTCCTAGGGACACCCAATTAGCTTAACTCTCACAAAAAAGTTAACTTCGATGTCAGCTTTGTAACGACAATTAAGCATGAAATATTTACGTAAATCCACTTTATTCGTGTTTTTATATTGCGTATACGCGTATTCTTTCTGGATTAAAAGAAAAAAAAATATTTTTGTTAATATTTAATGCTTAATTGTCGTTACAAAGCTGACATCGAAGTTAACTTTTTTGTGAGAGTTAAGCTAATTGGGTGTCCCTAGAAGTGAAAATGCCCTGAATGTTATCGAATATCATCGATGTAAGCAAAGAGAAAATGATATGGCTATTTTAACGATTTTATCATTAAAATGCCAAAAAAAGGTACCAAAAGTCGTCAGAAAAACCACCTTAAATACAATGAAATATTTAAACCAACGAAAGGAAGGATTGAATAGCTTTTTTCATTAGATTTATATTTTGCGTCAATTGCGGGACCGTAGGGAAGTCACTATAATAGAAATCAGAAAACTGTACCGGCAATTAGCTGGTCCTTGGTGGCGGGCACGGGCAGCGTGGGCACCCCCTGCGCCTGGGTACTCTTCTCAGGGGCCGCTAGTGTTGCCAGTAGGCTTGCCACAGGGCCCGCTGGGCATTTGCACTGATGCAGCAAGTTTGAGCACACCTGGGATTAGAACAATGTGTAAAAGAGCCGGAATTATATATTTTTTAAAACAGTGATTCGTTAGGGCGTTTGTGCACTACACTGACTTTTACCGTCCGGTAGTCCGGTTTTTTACGGTCCGATATGCCACGCCATTAAATGTATATAGTAGCTTGTGCACTATACGTAATTTTACCGTCCGACATTTTACTTTTCCCCATTCCGGACAGTATTTTTCCGATCTGAGATGACAGCTATGAAAAACGTGTTAATGCTTGTGCACTGAGTCCGGAATTGCACTGACTTTTATGACTGTCGACTGACTTTTAATGCTACTATGCCGCACCTCCGAGTAAAAATACGGACAAGTGCACAAGCCAATCATGCGTTTTTTTCATGCCATATCGGACCATGAAAACTCGGTCTGCCGGACAGTAAAATTCATTGTGGTGCACAATCGCCCTTATGATTGTAATGGATTTAATGAAAAAATCGTAAAATGGCTGTTTTTATTGATAATAAATATGCCTCAGACTTTTATAAATCTGAGCACGAATACAGGTCTAATTTCCTAATATTTCGTAGCCCGCACATGGCGACCCTGCCATAGTACACTCTATTTAATCTTAGAAGGCAGCAGGCGGGGTCACTGACCTCTCGGAGCTCGCGAGCCGGCGCCAGGGACCGCAGCAGCGCGGCGGCGTGGCTGGCGCGCGCGCTCATGCCGCGGACCACGTTGTGCTGGAGACAGTGCTGCAGCAGGCGGGGTCACTGACCTCTCGGAGCTCGCGAGCCGGCGCCAGGGACCGCAGCAGCGCGGCGGCGTGGCTGGCGCGCGCGCTCATGCCGCGGACCACGTTGTGCTGGAGACAGTGCTGCAGCAGGCGGGGTCACTGACCTCTCGGAGCTCGCGAGCCGGCGCCAGGGACCGCAGCAGCGCGGCGGCGTGGCTGGCGCGCGCGCTCATGCCGCGGACCACGTTGTGCTGGAGACAGTGCTGCAGCAGGCGGGGTCACTGACCTCTCGGAGCTCGCGAGCCGGCGCCAGGGACCGCAGCAGCGCGGCGGCGTGGCTGGCGCGCGCGCTCATGCCGCGGACCACGTTGTGCTGGAGACAGTGCTGCAGCAGGCGGGGTCACTGACCTCTCGGAGCTCGCGAGCCGGCGCCAGGGACCGCAGCAGCGCGGCGGCGTGGCTGGCGCGCGCGCTCATGCCGCGGACCACGTTGTGCTGGAGACAGTGCTGCAGCAGGCGGGGTCACTGACCTCTCGGAGCTCGCGAGCCGGCGCCAGGGACCGCAGCAGCGCGGCGGCGTGGCTGGCGCGCGCGCTCATGCCGCGGACCACGTTGTGCTGGAGACAGTGCTGCAGCAGGCGGGGTCACTGACCTCTCGGAGCTCGCGAGCCGGCGCCAGGGACCGCAGCAGCGCGGCGGCGTGGCTGGCGCGCGCGCTCATGCCGCGGACCACGTTGTGCTGGAGACAGTGCTGCAGCAGGCGGGGTCACTGACCTCTCGGAGCTCGCGAGCCGGCGCCAGGGACCGCAGCAGCGCGGCGGCGTGGCTGGCGCGCGCGCTCATGCCGCGGACCACGTTGTGCTGGAGACAGTGCTGCAGCAGGCGGGGTCACTGACCTCTCGGAGCTCGCGAGCCGGCGCCAGGGACCGCAGCAGCGCGGCGGCGTGGCTGGCGCGCGCGCTCATGCCGCGGACCACGTTGTGCTGGAGACAGTGCTGCAGCAGGCGGGGTCACTGACCTCTCGGAGCTCGCGAGCCGGCGCCAGGGACCGCAGCAGCGCGGCGGCGTGGCTGGCGCGCGCGCTCATGCCGCGGACCACGTTGTGCTGGAGACAGTGCTGCAGCAGGCGGGGTCACTGACCTCTCGGAGCTCGCGAGCCGGCGCCAGGGACCGCAGCAGCGCGGCGGCGTGGCTGGCGCGCGCGCTCATGCCGCGGACCACGTTGTGCTGGAGACAGTGCTGCAGCAGGCGGGGTCACTGACCTCTCGGAGCTCGCGAGCCGGCGCCAGGGACCGCAGCAGCGCGGCGGCGTGGCTGGCGCGCGCGCTCATGCCGCGGACCACGTTGTGCTGGAGACAGTGCTGCAGCAGGCGGGGTCACTGACCTCTCGGAGCTCGCGAGCCGGCGCCAGGGACCGCAGCAGCGCGGCGGCGTGGCTGGCGCGCGCGCTCATGCCGCGGACCACGTTGTGCTGGAGACAGTGCTGCAGCAGGCGGGGTCACTGACCTCTCGGAGCTCGCGAGCCGGCGCCAGGGACCGCAGCAGCGCGGCGGCGTGGCTGGCGCGCGCGCTCATGCCGCGGACCACGTTGTGCTGGAGACAGTGCTGCAGCAGGCGGGGTCACTGACCTCTCGGAGCTCGCGAGCCGGCGCCAGGGACCGCAGCAGCGCGGCGGCGTGGCTGGCGCGCGCGCTCATGCCGCGGACCACGTTGTGCTGGAGACAGTGCTGCAGCAGGCGGGGTCACTGACCTCTCGGAGCTCGCGAGCCGGCGCCAGGGACCGCAGCAGCGCGGCGGCGTGGCTGGCGCGCGCGCTCATGCCGCGGACCACGTTGTGCTGGAGACAGTGCTGCAGCAGGCGGGGTCACTGACCTCTCGGAGCTCGCGAGCCGGCGCCAGGGACCGCAGCAGCGCGGCGGCGTGGCTGGCGCGCGCGCTCATGCCGCGGACCACGTTGTGCTGGAGACAGTGCTGCAGCAGGCGGGGTCACTGACCTCTCGGAGCTCGCGAGCCGGCGCCAGGGACCGCAGCAGCGCGGCGGCGTGGCTGGCGCGCGCGCTCATGCCGCGGACCACGTTGTGCTGGAGACAGTGCTGCAGCAGGCGGGGTCACTGACCTCTCGGAGCTCGCGAGCCGGCGCCAGGGACCGCAGCAGCGCGGCGGCGTGGCTGGCGCGCGCGCTCATGCCGCGGACCACGTTGTGCTGGAGACAGTGCTGCAGCAGGCGGGGTCACTGACCTCTCGGAGCTCGCGAGCCGGCGCCAGGGACCGCAGCAGCGCGGCGGCGTGGCTGGCGCGCGCGCTCATGCCGCGGACCACGCTGTTGTCCGCTTGGCGGAGGAAGGCGATCACGCGGCTGATGTAGGGGCAGTCGGCGGGGATGTTCGCGCGGATTTTCTTCGCTTCTTCCGCTATTTGCTGTGTGGAATATACAAAAATGAGCATTGAGGAGAGCAATAATAAAAAGTTCGCTTAGAAAGTGCCATTAACGCTAGATTTTAATGTTGACGGGTTATATGATGTCGAAAATATAGACACCTTCAGGGAATTCCACAGTAATTTCATGAATACTTACCGCGTGAAGTTCAGTGAAGGATTCATCGAGGTTGCCGGCGAAGGTCCGAGCCCCACAGAAGGCGGTGGCCAGTAAGGAAGGCACCTGATCTGGTTGGATGACAAGTGGAGTCGGAGCGTAATCGTCTTCGTCCTCGGATGGGAGGGGTTCTTCTTCGAATAATGCGTCATCTGGTAAAAATAATATTCGTTTTATTTTAAATGAGTAATATATCGTTTGATTATATTGATATCAACTTAAGTGAGATTCCCACGGTCTGCAGGTAATGGAAGGGGGTGGCCAGTAGGGTGGCGGAATCGCCCCCGCATGTTTCATATCCACCTACACTTATATCCACACTTTGGAGTCAAGACTCTTTCATTTCACTGACACTCTCGCACTGGCAGTAACATCCATGCGACACGACAGGCACTATACGTACGCGGCGGGTAGCTGGCCGGCTGCAGGCGGAGTGCGGCGGCGAAGGCCTCACCGCCGGTGCAGCCTCGTGCTCGTTGGACTTGCAGCAGCTGCGCCATGTAACCGCGCTCCACTCCTAGACGGAGGACGGCCGCAGCTAGCAGGGCACTGGCAGTAACATCCATGCGACACGACAGGCACTATACGTACGCGGCGGGTAGCTGGCCGGCTGCAGGCGGAGTGCGGCGGCGAAGGCCTCACCGCCGGTGCAGCCTCGTGCTCGTTGGACTTGCAGCAGCTGCGCCATGTAGCCGCGCTCCACTCCTAGACGGAGAACGGCCGCAGCTAGCAGGGCACTGGCAGTAACATCCATGCGACACGACAGGCACTATACGTACGCGGCGGGTAGCTGGCCGGCTGCAGGCGGAGTGCGGCAGCGAAGGCCTCACCGCCAGTGCAGCCTCGAGCTCGTTGGACTTGCAGCAGCTGCGCCATGTAGCCGCGCTCCACTCCTAGGCGGAGGACGGCCGCCGCTGGGCACGCGTCTAAGGCGGCTAATAGGGCACTGGGGACAATAAGATCGAGTTAACAATATCTTAGCTGCTGGTTAGAACTGTATAATTATCCATACTCGGCTGATTTTAACTAAAAGCACGTTGGAAAATTAATTATCCAACCCACACTGATTTAAATCTCTGCGTCAGTCACCTTGACTGATTCTAGACCTAGATGGACTTTAGCCAGGAGAGCATTTCTTGGTTCCCTAAGGTCCCTTACCTAGATTAATTCTACCCAAGAACATATTCTTTTGATGTGCCCACCTAGATGTGTAGATGGACTCTAGCCTTTGGTTCGATCACCTACAGTACCCACACATAAATTTCTTGGTTCCCTACTCGGACTGATTCTGCTGATGAGTATGTTTCTAATGCGACCGGTTTTTTTTAAACTAAATTCGGTTTTGCGAGCCACATACATGCTCATCTAAGAAAAATGTGAGGGTCGCCGTTGTCGGACTATATATATGGTCTGTCCACTCAACCGGACTTATTCTAAATTCCGCTCCTGGTTCGTGTCATCTGAAGAACAGACTCCATCAGGAATACTTCCACCTAAAAAACCCTACAACGTAGTTTGAGTTTCCAAATAGGAAAAAATATAAAGGATCTCGATCCAGCAAAGGAGTAAAGGCAAGTCCATCAGCAGCGTCGAGCCGCTGTCCGCGGCGAACACATGTTCCCCGCTCACCTGCAAGCAGCCTGCGGCATGCCGAAGGTCTGTATGAAGAGCGCCAGCTTGTGCCAGCTCCAGCAGCGGCCAGGTGCAGCCGCAGCCAGTCCGGCAGCAGCGTCGACACATGTTCCCGCTCACCTGCAAGCAGCCTGCGGCATGCCGAAGGTCTGTATGAAGAGCGCCAGCTTGTGCCAGCTCCAGCAGCGGCCAGGTGCAGCCGCAGCCAGTCCGGCAGCAGCGTCGACACATGTTCCCGCTCACCTGCAAGCAGCCTGCGGCATGCCGAAGGTCTGTATGAAGAGCGCCAGCTTGTGCCAGCTCCAGCAGCGGCCAGGTGCAGCCGCAGCCAGTCCGGCAGCAGCGTCGACACATGTTCCCGCTCACCTGCAAGCAGCCTGCGGCATGCCGAAGGTCTGTATGAAGAGCGCCAGCTTGTGCCAGCTCCAGCAGCGGCCAGGTGCAGCCGCAGCCAGTCCGGCAGCAGCGTCGACACATGTTCCCGCTCACCTGCAAGCAGCCTGCGGCATGCCGAAGGTCTGTATGAAGAGCGCCAGCTTGTGCCAGCTCCAGCAGCGGCCAGGTGCAGCCGCAGCCAGTCCGGCAGCAGCGTCGACACATGTTCCCGCTCACCTGCAAGCAGCCTGCGGCATGCCGAAGGTCTGTATGAAGAGCGCCAGCTTGTGCCAGCTCCAGCAGCGGCCAGGTGCAGCCGCAGCCAGTCCGGCAGCAGCGTCGACACATGTTCCCGCTCACCTGCAAGCAGCCTGCGGCATGCCGAAGGTCTGTATGAAGAGCGCCAGCTTGTGCCAGCTCCAGCAGCGGCCAGGTGCAGCCGCAGCCAGTCCGGCAGCAGCGTCGACACATGTTCCCGCTCACCTGCAAGCAGCCTGCGGCATGCCGAAGGTCTGTATGAAGAGCGCCAGCTTGTGCCAGCTCCAGCAGCGGCCAGGTGCAGCCGCAGCCAGTCCGGCAGCAGCGTCGACACATGTTCCCGCTCACCTGCAAGCAGCCTGCGGCATGCCGAAGGTCTGTATGAAGAGCGCCAGCTTGTGCCAGCTCCAGCAGCGGCCAGGTGCAGCCGCAGCCAGTCCGGCAGCAGCGTCGACACATGTTCCCGCTCACCTGCAAGCAGCCTGCGGCATGCCGAAGGTCTGTATGAAGAGCGCCAGCTTGTGCCAGCTCCAGCAGCGGCCAGGTGCAGCCGCAGCCAGTCCGGCAGCAGCGTCGACACATGTTCCCGCTCACCTGCAAGCAGCCTGCGGCATGCCGAAGGTCTGTATGAAGAGCGCCAGCTTGTGCGCGGGCAGCGCTCGAAGCCCCAGCTCCAGTAACGCCGGCCGCGCCGAACGCGCAAGATGCAGCCGTAACCAGTCCGGTAGCAGCGTCGAGTTGCTGCCATCAGCGGCGAAGGCTGCGGGGGGAGACCCCACCCACACGGATTCTAGCCAGGAGTACATCTCCTGGTTTGTGTCGTCTGTGGATTTTAATTTGATTTTAGTCGCATTCAGTTTGGATAAGACATATTAAGAGACCTATCGGTACATCAACAACAAGATGGACAGATCAAATAAAAGACTCGTCCTCGTCCAAGTTCTACTCGGTCGTAAGAAATGCTCAGGACAGAAAACGATGGAGACAGATCATTCGCTCCAGATGCAACCAGGATGCTGACCACGATCCTCAGACATGAGGGACCGACCAGAGAGAGAGAGATCGGTACATCAAAGGATTAACACGCTCGGATCAAAACTGATGACAACTAAGATGGCGGACACTTTTCATAATTTAGACCTCAAATATTAAGGGAAGTATAATGCCCCGCGAGCACGGTCAGCACAACACGAGACTAGGGCTCCAGTGTAAAGTCATGAAATTGTATAACATAGTTGCCATTCGCTAACGCTTATTAACGCTTTCTCGGTCACTCTTTCTTATTAATTTAACAAAAACAGCTAGCTGCCTTTCGTTCATATTTGACGATCGAGCGTTTGCGATTGGCATCTTAGCAACACAACACCCTGTAATAAATCGTAAAAGACTATGATTTGAGAAGTAACAGACTAATACAGATATTTTTCTATGTAAAAAGATTCTACCGCAGAATAATTAATCTGATATAAAAAAATGGTACTGTTTTCACAGCTTTAGCCATTGTCAAGAGCAAGGTTACCACATGCGGCGTACATGTAAAAAGTTGATTGTTTTCGCAGGTTTCATTGTTTCTCAGGCCCATGAAGCAACGACGGAAAGAATCACCTTCATCAGAACAAACTTTAAAATTAAATAAAGAAAACTGGTTTGATCTAACAATCGAGTAAAATTGGTTGTCTATTGTTTGCCCGACAGTTATTTAACATAATATTCATATGCCCGAATCTAACTTGCCCGAATTTCATTTGCCCGAATGATTTGTTTACCATAAAAATTGTATGTCATACTGCTTGTTTACCCGAATATTACCTTCCATAATCATACAATGCCATACTATTTCGTTTCCATATTATTAAGTGCAATAATATGATTTAATAGAATATTCAAATGCCAGAAGCAATTGTTGCCATATTAATTGTTGGCCATATTATTAAGTGTAATAATATTATTTAATGGAATATTCAAACGCCATCAGTAATTATCAGTTTTTTCAAATAAGTACTAGCTATATTATTAATAGTTACAAGCGTTTGAAAAAACGGGCTTCTGGGAACCGGTCGACGAATGAATGAAACCACCATGATGTAGATGATCACGTTAAGTGGAGATCTCGTTATTTCTAGACCAGGGTCATCAGATGGCTCCACTCCTGGCAGCTGGGACAGTGGCGACACTCACAGGCAGACGGGCCGTAGCACAGCAGCTTGTAGTGCGCGTGCGCCACCACGGCCGGCATGACGGCGGTGCCGGAGCTCCACTGTAGGGTGACCAGGTGGCTCCACTCCTGGCAGCTGGGACAGTGGCGACACTCACAGGCAGACGGGCCGTAGCACAGCAGCTTGTAGTGCGCGTGCGCCACCACGGCCGGCATGACGGCGGTGCCGGAGCTCCACTGTAGGGTGACCAGGTGGCTCCACTCCTGGCAGCTGGGACAGTGGCGACACTCACAGGCAGACGGGCCGTAGCACAGCAGCTTGTAGTGCGCGTGCGCCACCACGGCCGGCATGACGGCGGTGCCGGAGCTCCACTGTAGGGTGACCAGGTGGCTCCACTCCTGGCAGCTGGGACAGTGGCGACACTCACAGGCAGACGGGCCGTAGCACAGCAGCTTGTAGTGCGCGTGCGCCACCACGGCCGGCATGACGGCGGTGCCGGAGCTCCACTGTAGGGTGACCAGGTGGCTCCACTCCTGGCAGCTGGGACAGTGGCGACACTCACAGGCAGACGGGCCGTAGCACAGCAGCTTGTAGTGCGCGTGCGCCACCACGGCCGGCATGACGGCGGTGCCGGAGCTCCACTGTAGGGTGACCAGGTGGCTCCACTCCTGGCAGCTGGGACAGTGGCGACACTCACAGGCAGACGGGCCGTAGCACAGCAGCTTGTAGTGCGCGTGCGCCACCACGGCCGGCATGACGGCGGTGCCGGAGCTCCACTGTAGGGTGACCAGGTGGCTCCACTCCTGGCAGCCGGGACAGTGGCGACACTCACAGGCAGACGGGCCGTAGCACAGCAGCTTGTAGTGCGCGTGCGCCACCACGGCCGGCATGACGGCGGTGCCGGAGCTCCACTGTAGGGTGACCAGGTCGGCGGCTCCTCCGGCGCCCCATTCTTCGCCGGCTTCTGGGGTCAGTGGCCCGGCGCTGCGTGCCTAGATCAATATACAACGGCACTGATAGGAACATTACATCGTATTTCACCGCAATCAAATTCAAATTCAAATTATTTATTCATGGTAAAAAATAAAATAACATAAAATTAGTGACAAAAACATCGGTCATGATTTATTTATTTAATTTTTCAAATATCATCATCGTCATCATCAGCCCATGATAGTCTAATGCTGGACGTAGGCCTCTCCTATGAACTATGCGTATAGACGCATTAGGAGGTAAATGCCCATAATCGCCGCACTGGGCAAGGGGATTGGCGATCGCAGTAATGTGTCCACTATGATGACGCTGCTGCCCATCATCAATCTTTTGTCAAATAATGGTCAGTGACACTTCAATCCCTTAGTCGACTCTTATGACAACCGCAGGAGTTGGGGTGGTGACAAATGTAATCTTACTGCCGTCACCACACGGCTCGTTTCAAATATGTTTCACATGAATTTATTTATTTAATCATTTATAATTAAATCATGAAATATTTTAATTAATCCTACACTTAGTAAATATTGTGTGCCCTAGCAGGATGTCATGACATTGCCTACTTTAGTACATCATCATCGTCATCATCAGCCAATTGACATCCACTGCTGCACATAGGCCTCCCCCAGAGAGTTCCACAAAGATCGGTCGTGAGCTGTCCGCATCCATTGGACACCCGCAACCTTTACCAGGTCGTCGCTCCATCTTGTGGGGGGCCTAGCACATTGTATAGCATAGCGTATAGTATAGTTGAATTATCGAGAAGATGGAATTGCATATGTAGTGGTATCGCGTATTTACAATGTATTGTGTGCTATTGTGTGTGTTTTATCGACTCATGTATTGGCATTATTCGACGAATAGTAAACCTAATTGTAAAAACACAAGGTTCAACTATATGAATGAACGAGTGGTCTCAGTTAGTAACGTACCTGCCGCAGATGTGTATAGAAGATGGAAGTGAGCTTGTGCAGAGTCCGGTGCTGCAGGCGGTCGGGCGCCGCGCGCGGCTCGGCCGGCGGGAGCACCCCGCTGATCACCACCTGCCGCTCCATCACCACTTGTTCGTAGTGACGTACCTGCCGCAGATGTGTATAGAAGATGGAAGTGAGCTTGTGCAGAGTCCGGTGCTGCAGGCGGTCGGGCGCCGCGCGCGGCTCGGCCGGCGGGAGCACCCCGCTGATCACCACCTGCCGCTCCATCACCACTTGTTCGTAGTGACGTACCTGCCGCAGATGTGTATAGAAGATGGAAGTGAGCTTGTGCAGAGTCCGGTGCTGCAGGCGGTCGGGCGCCGCGCGCGGCTCGGCCGGCGGGAGCACCCCGCTGATCACCACCTGCCGCTCCATCACCACTTGTTCGTAGTGACGTACCTGCCGCAGATGTGTATAGAAGATGGAAGTGAGCTTGTGCAGAGTCCGGTGCTGCAGGCGGTCGGGCGCCGCGCGCGGCTCGGCCGGCGGGAGCACCCCGCTGATCACCACCTGCCGCTCCATCACCACTTGTTCGTAGTGACGTACCTGCCGCAGATGTGTATAGAAGATGGAAGTGAGCTTGTGCAGAGTCCGGTGCTGCAGGCGGTCGGGCGCCGCGCGCGGCTCGGCCGGCGGGAGCACCCCGCTGATCACCACCTGCCGCTCCATCACCACTTGTTCGTAGTGACGTACCTGCCGCAGATGTGTATAGAAGATGGAAGTGAGCTTGTGCAGAGTCCGGTGCTGCAGGCGGTCGGGCGCCGCGCGCGGCTCGGCCGGCGGGAGCACCCCGCTGATCACCACCTGCCGCTCCATCACCACTTGTTCGTAGTGACGTACCTGCCGCAGATGTGTATAGAAGATGGAAGTGAGCTTGTGCAGAGTCCGGTGCTGCAGGCGGTCGGGCGCCGCGCGCGGCTCGGCCGGCGGGAGCACCCCGCTGATCACCACCTGCCGCTCCATCACCACTTGGCTTAGGTCCTGAACAAAAGGACATTACATTATAGGCTGGTAAAATGAGGATGCCCGGCCAAGTTGGTATATATCGGATAGAAGCCGGGACTACGTTTTCATGCCGAGGCATATATATTGCTTTTCTCAAGCATACTAAAAAATACAAAAAGAATGACAATGTTGTCGAAATAAGAAAAAGTTACTTTGCAGGCCTAGGCCTGAAAAGTGTTATGAAATTTCATTTCCATCCCAGTGAGTTACTGCGCCCTAAAAGCGATACTTCCGAGTCTATTGCATGTTTGAGAAAATATTAGTACATTAGTTACTATAGAGGCCGGGACGGAAGGGGTTGCCGGCCGAAGACACAGACGACCGAGCGAAGCGACCAAAATGATCACTTAATAACATTTTTTTAACGACATTTAAAATGACGTATACACAGCACAATGACATGATGCCTGTGCTACAATTTATATGGAATGGAAATTAAAAAAGGACTTTTGTGGCCTAGGCCTGCAATTTTGTATGAAATCCCATTACCGACATCTTCTCTGTCCCCTCTGTCCCGGCGAGGCAGGCGGCGCGCAGTCGTGCTAGGACCTCGTCGCGGACTGTGTCAGTAGAGTATCTACCACACGACATACCAGCACTAGAGGAGGCAGCGCCTCGCCCGGGCAGGCGGCGGCGTGGTCAGCCAGGAAGGCGATGTATGCGGCGAGGTGGCGCGGCACGCACTCGGCGAGGCAGGCGGCGCGCAGTCGTGCTAGGACCTCGTCGCGGACTGTGTCAGTAGAGTATCTACCACACGACATACCAGCACTAGAGGAGGCAGCGCCTCGCCCGGGCAGGCGGCGGCGTGGTCAGCCAGGAAGGCGATGTATGCGGCGAGGTGGCGCGGCACGCACTCGGCGAGGCAGGCGGCGCGCAGTCGTGCTAGGACCTCGTCGCGGACTGTGTCAGTAGAGTATCTACCACACGACATACCAGCACTAGAGGAGGCAGCGCCTCGCCCGGGCAGGCGGCGGCGTGGTCAGCCAGGAAGGCGATGTATGCGGCGAGGTGGCGCGGCACGCACTCGGCGAGGCAGGCGGCGCGCAGTCGTGCTAGGACCTCGTCGCGGACCGCCTCCCAGTGACGGAGTTGGACTAGTAGCTCTAGCCATTCTCTGTTCAATGAGTTACTCCATTATTCATATACGTCTAATAACTTAGCGAACCGCTGAGTATTTTTGACGTTTTCTTAATAAAGGACAAACGATGCCTATCGGCTTGGCTGTTGTCTTTTATATAATAAGAATAGTAGTTTATAGTATTATGTTAAATACAAACATAATTATTAATTTTCTATTTGATTATTATTGAATATTAAAATCAAGCCGCTTCGAGACCTCTTACGTCTCTAAATCTAATTTTTTTTCTCTTTATTCTGACAAATAGAGACCTTTACATCTCAAGTAGTATAGTATACAGTGTGTTAACATGATGCAGGCTTTTATTTGAACCGAGGATTAAGATGCAGATTCTTAGCCAAACCATGTGCATTATTTGTTTAAAAATCCTAATTTTAAAAGTAATTAACTTTCTAAGAAAAGTTAATTGAGAAGCAATGTACTTCAAAATAAATCGTTAATTGGCACTTGACAATGACAGATCGCAGCCACTCGCAACGTTTGACAACTAAGCAGTACACGCGTTACATTGATCGTTCGAACGAAATAAAAATAATTATACAATTAATTTAAATATTTGTCAACTCTTAATACTTGAAAACGATTGCCAGTAATGCGTATTATTACCCATTTTCGTAAAAGCCTGGGTCATGGTAACACACTGTAGATATAGATGCAATATTGCGAAATTATAAAAATGTATTTTTGCTTTTTTTATGTAATAACTTCTTTAATGCACGTTTCTTTAATAAGATGTATTATTATACTGTTTCAAAAAAAATTGTATATCTGCTCTTTTCCTGATTAATCAGTTACATTTTCGACCTTGTTAACAAGTTACGTATCGAAATTGCCTCCAAATTATACTTACTCAGGACTGACGTCTGCATTATAGTCCATTTCAACAGTATCTTCAGCCTGTGTCAAGACTAGTTTCAAGCCCTGCGACAGAAAAATAAAGGTAAATTGGCAAATTACTATTTTGCAATTCAGCGTGACACTACACTGGCAAGATCGCCATGTAGAGTGTGGCGTCAGATGAGACAACTGCTAACTTAACCTAACCTACGGAATATATGTATAGTTAAGAGGATTTGAAGGTGTTAAAGTATAGCGTACACCACGGTGATATCGACTGATCCACGATTTAGTGGGCCTCCATGAGATATTGTAGTTCAATAAAAAAAAAAACAACTCTATAGTATTTCTCTCTGTCTGTGTTAACCCTTTTCCAGTCCCGAATATTTTCCAAATTCTTATGTTCTGGTGATTTATTTAAAAACGAGTCACTTATTCCTATAGTCCCATCTTACTGAACCTTAAGTTCAGATAAACTTGAAATTCTATTGTGGTTGTGTGTGGTGCTATGTGGTTTATGTAGTGTCTATAAAAGGGCCTGGAAAAGGGTTAATAACTCAAAATGCGATGAGACATGTTTTTGATGGTTTTACCAATAATCTGAGCTTTTTAGGTTTCACTAGAGTAGATAGAAGATAGTATTACAGTCGCCGGGAATACCATTTTGAGCTATGGCCGCATCAATATGCGACACGCTCTTATGTCAGTGCTCAGATGTCAAAATAACTTTCAGATATTTGTATTTTTGCGCCCAAACACTTTCATAGCACAATATAGTATTGCAGGTGACTACATCATGAAGCAGCACCGCCCGCCCATCAGTATAAACTAAACATGTGCCGTTCCCAGTAACTTTTCTAAACCTGTATCTCTAGCCCCCCCGCGCCTCCCGCCGATAGGAACTCGCAGAGACATTGCACCGGTGACACACTGTCATCTCTAGTACAGACACGCACCCTGGAGGCCTGCGCGCGAGTGGACGCGTGCGACAAAGATAGTTAGCTGCCTTTCGTTTACGATTGACGATTAAACGCTAGTGATTGGCAACTTGTCTAAGCACCCTGCTAACTTAACCTAACCTACGGAATATATAGTTAAGAGGATTTGAAGGTGTTAAAGTATAGCGTACACCACGGTGATATCGACTGATTCACGATATAGTGGGCCTCTATGAGATATTGTATTTGCCTTGCCCGCCTCTCGAGACATTGCACCGGTGACACACTGTCATCTCTAGTACAGACACGCACCCTGGAGGCCTGCGCGCGAGTGGACGCGTGCGACAAAGATAGTTAGCTGCCTTTCGTTTACGATTGACGATTAAACGCTAGTGATTGGCAACTTGTCTAAGCACCCTGCTAACTTAACCTAACCTACGGAATATATAGTTAAGAGGATTTGAAGGTGTTAAAGTATAGCGTACACCACGGTGATATCGACTGATTCACGATATAGTGGGCCTCTATGAGATATTGTATTTGCCTTGCCCGCCTCTCGAGACATTGCACCGGTGACACACTGTCATCTCTAGTACAGACACGCACCCTGGAGGCCTGCGCGCGAGTGGACGCGTGCGACAAAGATAGTTAGCTGCCTTTCGTTTACGATTGACGATTAAACGCTAGTGATTGGCAACTTGTCTAAGCACCCTGCTAACTTAACCTAACCTACGGAATATATAGTTAAGAGGATTTGAAGGTGTTAAAGTATAGCGTACACCACGGTGATATCGACTGATTCACGATATAGTGGGCCTCTATGAGATATTGTATTTGCCTTGCCCGCCTCTCGAGACATTGCACCGGTGACACACTGTCATCTCTAGTACAGACACGCACCCTGGAGGCCTGCGCGCGAGTGGACGCGTGCGACAAAGATAGTTAGCTGCCTTTCGTTTACGATTGACGATTAAACGCTAGTGATTGGCAACTTGTCTAAGCACCCTGCTAACTTAACCTAACCTACGGAATATATAGTTAAGAGGATTTGAAGGTGTTAAAGTATAGCGTACACCACGGTGATATCGACTGATTCACGATATAGTGGGCCTCTATGAGATATTGTATTTGCCTTGCCCGCCTCTCGAGACATTGCACCGGTGACACACTGTCATCTCTAGTACAGACACGCACCCTGGAGGCCTGCGCGCGAGTGGACGCGTGCGACAAAGATAGTTAGCTGCCTTTCGTTTACGATTGACGATTAAACGCTAGTGATTGGCAACTTGTCTAAGCACCCTGCTAACTTAACCTAACCTACGGAATATATAGTTAAGAGGATTTGAAGGTGTTAAAGTATAGCGTACACCACGGTGATATCGACTGATTCACGATATAGTGGGCCTCTATGAGATATTGTATTTGCCTTGCCCGCCTCTCCGCCCGCGCCTCCCGCCGATAGGAACTCGCAGAGACATTGCACCGGTGACACACTGTCATCTCTAGTACAGACACGCACCCTGGAGGCCTGCGCGCGAGTGGACGCGTGCGAGTGCGCGAGCCGCTGCGTGTAGTACTGCAGCACGGCGCGCGCGCCCTCCTCGCTGGCGGCCACGGTGCGCCGCAGGTGCGCGGCCAGCTCGCCCGCCTTGCCCGCCTCGATAGGAACTCGCAGAGACATCGCACCGGTGACACACTGTCATCTCTAGTACAGACACGCACCCTGGAGGCCTGCGCGCGAGTGGACGCGTGCGAGTGCGCGAGCCGCTGCGTGTAGTACTGCAGCACGGCGCGCGCGCCCTCCTCGCTGGCGGCCACGGTGCGCCGCAGGTGCGCGGCCAGCTCGCCCGCCTTGCCCGCCTCGATAGGAACTCGCAGAGACATTGCACCGGTGACACACTGTCATCTCTAGTACAGACACGCACCCTGGAGGCCTGCGCGCGAGTGGACGCGTGCGAGTGCGCGAGCCGCTGCGTGTAGTACTGCAGCACGGCGCGCGCGCCCTCCTCGCTGGCGGCCACGGTGCGCCGCAGGTGCGCGGCCAGCTCGCCCGCCTTGCCCGCCTCGATAGGAACTCGCAGAGACATTGCACCGGTGACACACTGTCATCTCTAGTACAGACACGCACCCTGGAGGCCTGCGCGCGAGTGGACGCGTGCGAGTGCGCGAGCCGCTGCGTGTAGTACTGCAGCACGGCGCGCGCGCCCTCCTCGCTGGCGGCCACGGTGCGCCGCAGGTGCGCGGCCAGCTCGCCCGCCTTGCCCGCCTCGCCGCCCGCGCCTCCCGCCGATAGGAACTCGCAGAGACATTGCACTGGTAACACACTGTCAAAAAATCCTGGTCACGGCACCACATTATAATAGATACACAGTTTTTTTAACAAAGACACGTGGAACCAAGTGTAGCCCATTTGCGTGGAATATTCAAAAGAGTTAAATCGCTGTGAAATATTAATGAAAAACATCTTTTTTTGCAATTTATTTGTAAAACTAGTTTATGATGATTGCAGCCCTTGATATTTATTGGAATCTTATGCTTAGTAATCATCAGATTTTTTGTCGACTGATACGCTAATTGGATACACAATTTTCTAAAAATACCCTGTAAATTAACACAACGTCAACGTATTAAATAATATTACGAAAGTAAAATAGCGTCATATGCCTAGCTTTATTACAAATAAAAGAAAATCTAGGTACCTACATTAATGCGTAACATTAGTATAGTCAAGCTTCATAAAAGAAGATGATCGTTGTAAGGTGTTGAGTGTATTGTCACATTAATTAAAAACACAATACCCAATGGGACAGTTTGGCTGCGTCATAGAAACCTATTTAATTTACCACCTACGTTAAACGTCTTGTAAGGTGACGTAATGTCTCCGTTAGCCGTTACTTATAGGTAGAGAAACTGAGTTGTAAGCGATCAAATTTGTTACTCCTTGCTAAAGTAAACATTAAAATGGTATTTTTAATAAACATATTATTTGAGTTGGTACAGAAATAATAAATATTATTTAAGATACTATGCATTAAAATCAATTATTGCATCCTTAGCGTACAAAGAAAAATGTTTTCCTTATTGACTCACGGTAATTGTTATTTAAATAATCTTTACCTACATGGCGAACAGTTTTCTTGCGTGTAGCTCAAACGCTCAGTGCGTCTCTCTCGTTACAGACTACATAGAGAAGGGTTACCGAGGGCAGTGGGAAATACTGGTGCATATTATACGGGAGGTAAATAATAATATTGTAAGTGCAACAATGCATTTATTGTAGTTAGTTCTCGTTTGTGGTTCTTGTCTGTATGTCTTGTTCAAGATTCAATAAGAAATTACGGCATATACAGTGAAAGTGGCGATGAAACAGACCACTCAGTATGAAAAGTGGAAAGAATAAAATCTACTTAGTGTGAACATGTGCATGACATTCGAAAAGGGAATTTCGTGGGGGTGAAGTTGGAGAAATACCCTGACACCTTAAGGAAAATAAACATCGCGAGTTATTGAATAGAGCATTCACTCAGCCACTCAACAAGTGACAAGAGAAGGAAAATGAACCATAGTTTCAAAGTCTTCGTCGATCCCAAATTTATACACGATGCTATCTATGGATGTGAATTCAACTTGTGGCCTGGACCGAGGATACATCCGGATGACATATTCCCGTACGTGTATTGGACCATGTTTACTGTGTTCACCACCAACTTAGTGCTAGCCACTGGAAGTGTTGTGTTCGGTATAACCTCGTGGATTCTTATCAAGCGGTGGAGGCAGTATAAAAACTATGTATTCTTAAACGTGATAATAATGGGTATCGTCACATTGTTAATGAACTATACGTTAAACCGTACATTTTTCTATGCTCATCTAAATAACGGTGAAGTGTTCGACATCACGTATTTCAAATTGCCGTTGTGTAAGATAACAATTCAAGTAGCGTTTGTGATGTCTCGCATAGCGATGAGCCACTGGTTGCTGGTAGCCACCCTCATGTTCTATATGGATATCGTGAAAGTGTTCAACAATCGTATAAGACGGAGATATCTGCTCACTAATCTGTTTGCATGGGTAGGGACTTTAGTGGAGGGATCTGTATTATTCATAACAGTGTGGTTGGGTCATTTAAAAGTGCGTCACGTAGGGTATATTTCGTTTGGGATAACCTGTTTCTATAAAGCAGTAAACACAGCTCTGTATTTAAGAGTGTTGTATACATTAATAACGCTTGCGAAACGGGATAAGAACTCGAGAAGGAACGTGTGTCAGAACATAACGTTTTCGACTGCTGCTTGTGTGACGTCAGCGATATCGTTTTACCCGCCGATGCTGCTTGCGATAGACTTCACTCAGAACATAACAGTGCGACATATTTGTATAATAGTGAGTCTGTTGAGCCTGCTTGGTGTGCTGGCGTTCTTCCTGTCGATGAGGAGCCACCGCAAGGCGTGGCGGAACCACCTGCAGCGGCGGAAGGCTCGCAGCATGGATACCATAGCCAATACTGTTTGACTATGGCAACTCCTTTCCAAATTCCTTACCCGTCGTTAGCTAGCAGTTCTTCGATTGCTATAAGATTTTTAAATAACCGGCAGATAGGTCTCCGCTAGTAACGAAAACGGGATTATGTAATTTATATGTAGTACTTATACAGGAAATGTATTTCATTGACCAAAGTTACAGTGATTTATTTGTTGACCCAAATTTATTGGTTTTTGAAGGTCCGTAGTATACCAAGAGCCATGTCATGCTCTGTCTGTGACTTAGCCCAGTGATTGATAGTATCCCGATTACTAGGAAAAAAAATCGACGTGAATCTATACTCTGGAATACACAGGATTATGCTTTCAATTACACTAATGGAAAGTGATATAAATAAGCTAATCAATAAGTTTAGCATTATAAGTTACATTTAGCGACTGATATTATTAACAAAAAAACAGTGAATATCCTTAGTTCAATTTGGATGTAAAACATAAATGAAGACTGCAAATAGTTTGTAAAAAACTGCATTAATTGGATTATAATTTGTTTTAAAGTATTGTTTATTTATTTGAATCACCCAATAGCTAGTCAATTTTATTTGGTGTAGTCGACTTTAATATAACGCTTGCGCTTTTGCGTTATTTTATTGCTGCCATATCGGAGTTACACATTTTTATATAACATCAACAGTCTCTTTTCGACATCTTACTATTGTATATCGTCAGTTGACAAGCAAAACTCACTAAGTAACAAATACCTACTTGAAATAAAGCTCTTATCTCAGTTCTGATTTAATACTGATATAAGAGGTTGCTAAGAGTAGTGACAGTTTTTATAGTGAGTTTTGCTTGTCAGCCGACGATATTATTGTCCTTGTTACGCCATGTTTAAAAGTTGAAACTAAAATCGTGAACTGTATGCTTAGTACATGATTGGTATGTCAGTATGTCGCCGCGAGATAGATTTTCCATCTTTTACTAACTATATGAATAAAAGAGGGATGGACAGTATATCACGCGGCGACATATTGTCGCACTAATCCTGTGGTAAGCCTACTGTACTATGTTAATCTAACTCCGTACGCAAACAATTGAATGCCCGAGAGTTAATACAGATTCATAATGCCCAATGTTGGAGCCCAAGACATTGTTGCCCAAGACTATGTCTCCGAAGAATTCGGTTAACGTTAACACGGAGAACAAAATATTCCGCGTTTAAAACTATCCTACGTCTTTTCCCGGGATTCCAACTATATCCGTACCAAATGTCATGAAAATCGTTTCCGAGGTTTAAACGCGAACGCGTAACAGACAGTTTGGATTTTTTATAATATTAGTATAGAAAAGATAACATCAGAACAAGATAAAGTAAAAATATATTCTAGTTACGTCAACTGGTGCTCTACAATTTTAAATACATCATCTAATATTCAGAACGCGTCGCTTAATGTTACATTAGCATAATTTAATTCGAAGGGAATCCCTGGGTTCTGAGCAAATTACAGAGTTCATATCTATTTATAATAGTGCTGATATAAAGTGGTCGCGAAAAAGTCCCGGCTACTACAAGATGTAACCAAAATTGCGGTAATGCATTAAACAGCATTTTAAATATAATTTTCTGAGTAGGAAAAGTAAAAGGGAATAACGAATAATATACCAAAAAAATCGAGAGAATAAAAAAATCTTTCGTAAACAAAATATTTTGAAAGGGATCTTAAACGGATGACCACTATTGTTGGGACATGCTGTTTGTTGGGATAAGCAAAAATAACATTACAAGCGAGAACTAAACGGAACAACTAAAAACAAAGAAGCAAGATAAAATATCGTGAAAAATAAATGTATAGAAGGTTGGCCTAAAGTATTTAGACGACCGGCCACATACAAAAATATTTATTTTTCGCAAAAAAGATACTGTATAAGCCCTTAAAAGGATTTAGACCTATTTCTATTAAGCCCCGTGTAATAGATCAATACACACAGATACATAAATATATAGAAAACGTAAATGACTGAAGAATAAATATTTTTGTGATAAATACAGACAGAGTCGCCCTCGCCGGAATGGAATTCGAATCCGGGACCTCAAGCTTCGCTTAGGGTCGCTGCGTTGCCGACTGAGCTACAGAGCTCGTCAAAATTTCTCTAAATATTGAACATGATTTATGGCAATGAATAACTCATAGAGAAATAATATTTAGTACCTGGATTGCCACCGCTAGGCGAAGATTAACCATAGTTTTGCAGAAAGCGACCAACTAAAAATTCATGTCAATCTAACTTAAGCTTTAACATAAATATTGAGTTTAGTCGCTTTCTGCATTATCAACAAATCGAAGTTGGTTGTTTTCTGCATATCTATAGTCAATTAATCTTCATAGAAAAATACTACTCTCTTTTAGCAGTATCGAAACGCAATTATAACACCAATTCTGACAGGAGTGACAGATATGACAATGACATTTGATTGACGTGTAACACGAATGTATTGTTTTTAATTTTATTTTAGTTCGTTAGCTCAATGTTCAAGTAAGTTAATTATTTTATTAGATAAATAAAATGAATAGTCTTACGCAGCTAATAAATAAAATACACAATGATTGACGTGTCTATATCAAAATGTTTTGTTTGCATTTCAGTATGCGGATTCCTAGTTATTCTACTTTTTTACGTCGTTATACATAACGGAAGGAGTTTTTTTTACTTTATTTACTATTTACAATCGTTTAGTTCAATACGCGTTTCATATAATTATTTAAGTTATTTCTCCGGGATTCGTCTATTACGGAAACCGACTCCAAGAAACGTAAACTACTAAGTTATTTCTCCGGGATTCGTCTATTACGGAAACCGACTCCAAGAAACGTAAACTACTAGAAGTTAAGTTATCAATGATCATGTAAAGCAAGTTGGACACAGATGAAAAGAAAACATGTAAGATTTCTCAATAGAGAAAGATGTACATATTGTTAATGCAAAGAAATGCATATTGGATACATTGATCCTTCAGTTGGACCAGTGTTTAAAGAAAAATTTGAAGATGAGTGAACCGGACAGTGATCTTGCAGATATTGAATTTTACTTTGTATGCAGATTTCGATTGTGGCCAAATTTAGAAAATTCTTTATATAGAATATACTACTTAGCTTATTGGACAGTTTTTGGTCCGCTTGCCTATGGCATATATTTAACCATTATCAGTGTAATATTAGGAAATGTTTCATGGATCCTCAAGGCAAAGTGGAGGCAGTTACAGAATTATGTTTGTCTGAATGGGATTATCTTACTTGCTCTGTTGACTGTTGCCACAGGTCTATGTGAGAATATTAAATGTCTAGACCACTTCGCATTTTTTAATAATGATACTCGTTTTATCATCACTCATATAGTGCGTGTACTGTTATGTCTAGCAATGAGTCACTGGTTGTTAGTGACAACAGTGATGTTTTATTTGAACATTATAAATGTAACTTGTAACAGTGTTAGACAAAGATACCTGTATATGAACCTGCTTATCTGGGTGGCTCCGGCTATAGAAGGAACTTTACTCTTTGCCATTATATACTACTATAAATTAAAAATACGTCAAGTAGAATATACCACTGCTGGATTCATATGTTTATTTCAACTGGCTACTGCAATTGTATACGGGACAATTTTGTGCACCATAATAAATTTAGCGATTCAACACAAAAAATCGAAAAGACATATTTGTGAAAATATTTTGTTAGCCATAGCTGCATTTATATCAACGATTATATCCTCTTATCTTCCTATGACCATAATTCACTTGTACACAAAAAGTTTTCTGGTGAAGAATATTGTGTATTTGGTTAGCATAGTGAATATGATAGGAGTTGTAATGCTATTCCTGTCCCAGAGAAGGCATCATGAATTGTGGTACTTATCTACTTCGGCAAAAAATGCAGAGCTTGAGAACATTTTGTGACATGATGTGTATGACTAATTTAAAAATATCTCATGTTGTATGAGGAAGTTGAACTCTTTCGTATTTTTACCAAAAGTATATATCTTTAACATAAGTTTGTCATTATTAATTTTACTCATGGTACTGTATCACTAATACCCTAGACCCTAGCCTAGAGTTTAGGGGATTTGTTCTCTTATTTTAGTACAATACTTAGTAAGATCCAGGATACCCAATAAATTTATCAAAATCAATTCATTTATTTATCAAAGATTAGAAAAAAGGAAAAATCTCATCTTGTTGAACTTGCAAATTAAATTGTTCTTTGTCATCAAATTGTGCACATAATGAACAAAATTAATTTGTATTAGAAGTCCAAATAACTACTTTTTAACCCTAAGTGTGATATATTATAACTATTGTAACTTATAAGTAGACAAATTGATGTGAGTATAATTTTTTGCTTTTTGTAGATAAGATAAAAATGTGATCTCGAATTGTAAATCGTAGAATCTCTGCCAATATTGAAGCTAAAAATATAATCATTATTAATGTTCGTTTACATTTAGTAGGGTTTGCTGAAGCCAGATGGTTCTGTTACAAGTACAATGCAATTAATACGAAATAGAGCACATTGTTTAATTTAAATAATGAGACACTGTTCTATCAATATTATACAATCTATTGGCTAACAGGCCTTTTAGAATAAAACTGTAAACATGTGAATCTCATTTTATGTTGTAGTTTCTTTGTACTTAGTACATTGAATTGTACACTTATGTTAACAATAATCTACGTGCTTCTTTATATTGTAAAATGTATCCAATTTTTGTAAACATTTTTGAAAGGTAAAAGACTACTACGCAAACCATAGCTAATAGAACTAGATGTAAGATGTTCTGTGAAAAATGTTTCTGACTGATAAAATTTAATAAAAAGGCTTCTATTAAAAAAGACGCCCGTAATAGTTAATATCATAGCCCAGCCTGTTTTATTGTATTATAATACATGTTAAATTAGTCAAATAATATCAATATTTCTAACAAGGACGGGGAAGCGAAGGACCTATACGTCGCGAAAATGCATTGCCTGTTCTCGGATCCATTCAAGAATAGGCCAAGCTCTTTTGATAGCAGCAAGTAAGCAAGATAGCAGTAAGTGCTTTTGTTGTATCTAGTTCTCGGTTTGTGGACTTAAAGTTAAAGTGCCTTTTCTGTAGTACAAAGGACATTTTAAAAAGTTATCTTTACAAAATAAAACATTGTAAAAAAGATGCCGTGTGTATTATTTAATTATTCTTATACGATTTCAGAAATTATACCTACAACGTATTATTCACTAAATAAAACTACCCATGACTGGAATTATGAATGGGTCCAACGACCTAAAAGTACAAGGTACAAACAGACTTAGGTTCCTACAAGGAATTTGAACTTTGCGACTATGCCTTTACGACATTAATTGTATCAATTGAACATTTATAGTTAGGATTTTATTCATTCTGGAAGAGAAAAATCTCAGCTCGGGAAAGAAACACAAGAAACGGTGGTATTTCTAAGCTTTATTGCAACGGCATAGAGTCTAAAATATTGAAAATGTTAAAGTTTCGTATGGATCTAAAAGTTTCACATTATGATGTTAGTCTGTATCCGTTCTTCGTCATAATAGGTACACTCGACTTTAGTCTAAAGTTTTCATTGATGAAATGGCTCGCTTGAAATTGTCTTGTGGACGTTGGAGGAGTATGTGGATTTTTTCGAATAATTTTTAAAGAATAGAATTTGCGATAAGGAAACATTTTGACAATAATCAGTGAAGACAACAAATTAGAATGCCCCACAATACAACAGAAGCAGGAAACAACACTATTTTCCTCGTCAAATTTACAAGCCCGGTCACCACCTTCGATTACGTATATTTGATTGCCCTGTGCCTCTTCGTACTTTGCGTGTTACTATGTATCGTCAGTTGTACATTCGGTATTATATCTTGGGTGGTCATACCGAGATGGAGGAAGTTCCAAAACTACGTGTTCGTAAACGTATTCTTCGTGTGTGCAATCACTATGACGTGTTACTATGTTATTAGCAACGTGTATCCGCGAACCGAGACGCATTGCATGGTGATAATATTCGCTTTCGTGCTGTCCAGGATAGTGATGTGCCATTGGTTCCTAGTCGCAACAGTGATGTTCTACATGGATATCGTGAAAGTGTTCCAAAGTACTGTGAAACGGAGATATTTGCTGGTGAATTTGTACTGTTGGGTGCTGCCAATGTTAGAAGTGGCTGTGTTATTTTCTGTATCGATTCCCTTGAAGATAGATTCCGAACATGTTAAGACCTTCACGTGTGTCGCTTTGATTGTGTCGTTACTTGCGACTGGGTTAGTGTATGTTAGAGTTTTGTATACATTGATAAGTCTAGCTGTACGGAATATAGGATGTAAGAAGGACGTATGTCATAAGATTATTCTTTGCACGGCTGCGTGCATGACATCTGGGGTTTCCACGTTTTTACCGGTCGTTGTGGCAGAGATTGTGTATAAGGATGACTATGTAGTGATTAATTGTATATGTATCTTCACTTTGTTGAATATCATGGCTATTATAGTGTTCTTTTTGTCGATGAAAGTACACAGAGAGCTTTGGAGGGAATATTGGCGCCGGCGGCGCTCGGTCACCAGTCTTGTAGTCGAACTCGATTTATGAATAACTTAGTTACTGTAGGATGTCACAACGCCACTGAGTGGTTTTTGTTGTAACAGGAAAAATTAGATATTAACGTGACTTATGTAATTTAAAACATGTTGTAATAAAATTGTATGGAATTAAATCGAAATAAACAGATTTACTGACGCATATACCTGTAGGTATATAACATACACACCTTTCTGCAGCAACATATTTTTAAGACTGGGCATCAACCTAGGAAAAAACGTGAATTCACCCACGGGCCCCGCTCCTGTTCTCTGTGTGCGTGACGGCGCGCCTACTGTCCTCCCGCTCGCACCCTCGCATAGTATATGCCGGAGCAACTACATGAAACGTGGCAATATTTTTAAAGATTGAATTGTCTAGTACTATTTATAATTATGTGCAATCATAAAGGCGGGGTCACACCCGATGCGTGCACGTACGCGTTGCGTGGCCGCCACCAGTTGCCACCCACCTCCCCCCGCTGCCACGCGTCGCCACTCAACGCCACCCGTCGCCGGCCGCCACCCGTCGCCACCCTCCTCCCCCCGCTGCCACCCGTCACCAACCGTCGCTGTCGCCACCCGTCTCCCCCCGCTGCCGCCCGCCAACCGTCAACGCCCGCCTCCCTGGTCTCAACTGTTTTTGTCTTGGGCGCTTGAATCCCTCACTGCACTCAGTACTCAGTCTATAACTACCTCGCTGCGCTCGTGAGTAAAACTGGGACTTGTTACGTTCAGGATTCAATGTCGAGCCCGTGTCATAAAACAGTGCTTTATGCCCTTGTTTATCGTTGCATGTGTCACTCGTTCATATTAAAAAGTGACAGAAACTACGACAAACAATAAAAACGCAACCATCATCACTGCCTACTGATTGGTATCAAACTGTACATTTTCAACCGTTGGCCACAGACCACTGAATATGCTTAGTTATATTATTGCACTTACTACGCTTTAAGTCCGGCAAACCATGTTACGCATTTTAATAAATGCCCGGTCGCCGGTCACATACTGTAAACATCAAATCATTGGGCAAAGGCCACTGAAAATGTTTGGTTATATTATTGAACTTACTAAAACTATAGTACGGTAGGTAACTCATATTACCGGTTTTTATAAATGCCCGGACGCCGGTAACAGATTGTATACCGGATGGAAATTATTTTTGGGTCAGTGACGGCAACTACCAGATTCAGAGGAGCTACGCAAAATAGTTGATTTATGTCATTCTAGTTGACATCTGACATCCTAGCACTTTCATGATAGTTAAAAACGTATTCTGAAAATGTAGTATATATTTAAGATCCAAGATGGCGGAACATTTTTCATCATTATACTCGTTTCTGACTAATTCACATCCGTGGTATTCGATTTTCGGGTCCATTCTAAGATCCAAGATGGCGGCAATGTTTTTTTAGCAATTTTCATCATTATACTCGTTTCTGACTAATTCACATCCGTGGTATTCGATTTTCGGGTCTATTCTAAGATCCAAGATGGCGGCAACGTTTTTTTAGCAATTTTCATCATTATACTCGGTTCCGACTAATTCGCATAAGTGGAATCCGAATTTCGTGTCCATTTTAAGATCCAAGATGGCGGCAACTTTTTTTGCAATTTTAATCATTATACTCGTTTCTGACTACTTCGCATACGTGGAAACCAATTTTCGGGTCCATTCTAAGATCGAAGATGGCGGTACAGTGTTTTTCTTTCTTTTGTAATTTTTGTCATTGTAGTCGTTTTTTAGACTAATTTACATAAGTGCCCGAATTTAGGATCAATTCAAGATCCTAGATTTCCTACGTATGTGTACCTACCTACCTAGTGGAAATGAGATATTCGGATTCCACGTGCGTGAATTAGTCAAAAAAGAAGTATAAAAAATGACGAAAATTGCAAAAAATTGTGTCGTCATCTTGGATCTTCAAATGGACTCTAAATTCTGGTTCCACGTATGTGAATTAG